>JBAMBS010000334.1:0-87500 GCA_037044455.1 Zygothrica quintamaculata | reverse complement strand
AAAAATGTTTAACACAAACAAAAACAAAAAAAAAACAACACAAAGAGTAAAAATAAAAGAAATGTTGTGCGTTCAGATATATCATAACGGTAACTATGTTAACCGATAGGAAGGATATTACGAATACGTTTGTATATATGTATATAATATTTATATATATATATGTATATACAATACAATTATCATGCATGATTTTTGAATATTTTTGAACTACAGATCCCAAAATTTTGTTTGTTTGTTTTTCGGCTTTTCTTTCTTTATGTATAATCTATATATATATATAATATTTAGGTACATAATATGTTATACAAAGCTATATATATATATATATATATATATACATATATAGGATATATATATATATATATATAGTATATAGTACTATGTATATGTATAATCATATATAGATAGAGTAGCGAACGTTAATTACTCAGACCCAGTATAAAATAGTTACAGCGTATTGTTAAGTCTAAACTTGTTATACACAAACTCTCACGCGCACACGTACATACATTCACACGTACAGACACACGCTATACACACACATCTATATATATATATGTGTGTATATGCATTGCACTATATTCTTAGTTAAAGAAATATAAATATAAAAGAACTAATAGTTGACCTGACGGCGTCCACGTGGTTTAATACGTTCCGATGTTTGCCACATTTCCTCCTCGCCCATAAAGTTTTTGAAGTTATCGAAGAATCCAATAATACGCTCATTACGTCGAAATGGATATGCACTAAATATAATAAATTTATTAAATATTTTAATTAACTAAATTTTATATAGTATTTACCATTTCTTAAAACGTTTCATATTAACAATAATATTATATTGTTGCCAGCGTTTGGAAAAGTTAATGACACCTTTTGATATATAATCCTGATTGCCTACATGTACAAAGGTCAAATCCTGTAGGACTAGACCGCTATAAATTGAATAATTAAATGTTAATATCGAGTATATAGATTGAGTATATTGACCAACACTTACATATAGGGTATGCAGGGTGGATTAGTTTCGGCCAATGCCTGGCGATAGGCACGAAAACTGGAACTAGAATCGATGAGTGCACAAAATGAACGCACTTCCTCAGCGATACCTTTTTGCCATTCCAATCTATATCATATATAGTAGATAGATATAAACATATTATCAATATATAACTGTATTATATTGTTATAGTTAATAATTATATACCTGCGTATCGGACCAGAATCCAAGGCAGATAGCAATGCCAAATATGAATTATAATTGTTCATTTTGCGTAAATGTTTCATTATTTTAATAAATTTATTAACATGTTTTTCTCGCTCCTTGGCATCTTGCAGCCTTAAGATTTTCGAGCGTGCCCAATAGGACATTTTATTAAAGTGTTCGGTGAATTTATTTAAATTTGGTGATTTCTCCTCACACTGATCTTTGGCAAATAATAATACTTCTGGTATCTCAATCTTTTGGAATAGCTCTGCATCCAATAATGTCATCTGTTCGGCTATTTCCAATGATTTTAAATCCAATAAACTGATACTGACACCACTACCTGGACCAGTACCAGTTAATTGTTCACGTTCTGGCATAAATATATAACTTCTTTGATCCTTATACAATGTTACCTTCTCAACAAATTTGTTGCGCAACAATTTCGCCTGATACAATTGACCGGAGCAGACCAATTGATATACAAACTCTACCAATAGACTTAGTAGTTGACTTGTCAGATCCGTTGACCTATATATCACAAATAGAACAATTTGATATTATAACTTTTGTTTATTCTCGCTTTCTTTGCGTATTATATATATATATATATATATATTAAACTGAAAAATTAACATTATGTTTGCTTAATAGAAAAGAAAGCAAATTCGATATTTTGAAGTCTACTTTAGCGCTAATTGCAGCTGTTTTGCTTGTTGTTAAATGCATGATTCAACTACATTTGCAACATGGCACAGTAAAGTCCATCAGATAGCAGTTAAATAATATAAAATACTTTTGCAAGTTGTTACACGTTTAAATTTTACCAATTTGTAGCTTCCTTGCTTAGGAAAACTTCTAATATAACATAAGATAACATTTGAATTAGACTTAACATTTCGATAACATATTTATGTTAGTTAACAGACTTTGTTAAAGTTATCGAAATGGCATTTCAAATGAATTGCAAACGTAGTGAAATAAGGAAAGAATATTTCTCAATTGTTAAAAGAATAACTGTTTTAGTCAAAAGAAAATGATAATTTTCCAGCCAGATAAAGAAAGAGAGAGAGGGAAAGAGAAATAATACTTACGTTAGATCATTGACAACACACACTAGCAGCGAGAAGGTCTCCTTGGCTGCCTTCTGCTTCTGATCGTGCACCTGACAGAAAAAGTATGTGTAACGATGTGTCAGCTTCTCGATCACATCGATCGGCTGAATGAAGGTGCGAAAGGTGGTAATGAAGGCCTCGCTGAATGCTGCACGTACAAATAAATGTATAAGAGATGCATATGATTTTAGGTTACGTTTACGGACAGCGGGTATGGTTTGTGATTTATGATTATGATTATGATTATGATTATGATTATGATTATGATTATGATTATGATTATTTTTATGTTGCCTACCATTATCAGCGACCTTTTGGACGCGACTAGCGTGCACGATCAGTGCATCAATATAGCCGCCTTTGACCTCTGGCCCATCCTCATCCTTCTTTTTGAGTATAAGATATGGTGTTATATCGATCTCTTCAAGCATATTTGGCAAATCATTTTCTACATTCTCCTCTTCCACCTCCATATCATCCGCATCATCCTCCTCCTCCTCATCATCATTATCAACATCAATGGCATGCTCTTGCAATTCCATTTCACATGGCAGCGGTTGTATCGTTTCAACAGCCTCTGCATGCTCTATATCATTTGCCTCAACCATTTTGGGCATACTTATAGGTGAACCCAATGGTTCACCAGGCACAGTATCGTTTGGCAATTGATGTGAATGACAATAGAATGTATGACCAGCAGCAACATTCTCATTGCTATCCAAAGCAGGTGTTATTGTGTTTACCATTGAGTCATCATCATTGTTGGACTGTAGATCGTTAAACTCTTCACAAACAGTTGTCATGCGGCTGTTTCTTAATCCAGAATCACCTAATATTGGCATTGGACTAGCTGGTGGAGTTGTTATAATTGCTGTTGATATACCCGTTCCTGTACCTGTTCCCGTTCCCGTTCCCGTTCCCGTTACAGTACCATTTCCAGTTGCTGTTGATGTCGTCGAAGGTTTTCGCTGTTTATAATTTTTGGGCGGCAGCGCTGGCGGCGTCTCTAGTTCCGGTGACAAATCCTTACTAACTGGCATAATACTAAAAAAAAAAGTAAAAAAAAAAAAAAATCCAACAAACATTAACTAACTGTTGTCTTAACCTCTGTCTCTCTATGGTATACTTACTTCATAGTCTGACTGTGTGAAATATTACGGCTTATATTGTAAGTGTGCATCGTATGACGATGCTGCTCCACGGAATGCGAATTGGCCGAGCAAATCTCCATATAGGCCAATACTGTTTTTAATATTTTTTAGAGTAAGGAAATAAATAAATTCAATTAATTTTTATTTTTCTTTTGTTCCTAATGCAGCTGCAACTTAACTAAAGCAAATTAAACTATAAAACTAAAACTAAAAGTAAAACATTAACAAACAAAAAAAAACAATTCCAAAAAAAAAAAACCTTTGGAATTGCATTAAAAGCAAACAGAGTCGACAGCAGTCCAATCGCTGATTGGGGGAACTCCGCTACATTTGTCACTCGTATGCATATCAATGGGAGAGTTGCTAGAGATGAGCGCAAGTACACGTGACACGACAGCGCACGAATATTATTATTCATATAATTTATGACTTTAACCAAAAACATAAACTAATTTGCGTTCATCTCAAAACAAATCTATTAAGTTATATATCAACTATATTTATTTATAGAATTATACCTATTTTTAAAATAGATATAATAAACAAATAACACAAAACAATAACACAAAACGCAACACAATTAAACGGAGTAATACTAATTGGCTTTGAGCAAGGAACAAGAACAGCTTGAAAACATAAATTTAAGCTAAAAATTGGCCAAAACGCAACACAACAGCAACAGCAGTTAAAAGGAGCCAAATGTTAATATGCAACGCGAATGCTGTATACCCTTTTCCATTTATATAGAATATAGAATACACTTTCAAATACATAATTAGGAGTACAATCCTAATTTTCGGACTACATCGTGTATAGACATAATGAGGACTCAAATATATGCTTCAGTTTTAGGCATAAAAAAGCTACTTTATATAAAATAAATTCGAATTCCGAAAAATCTAATACAATTAAATAGGCTTTGACTATTTACAATAAAATTCGGATATACTTAACACAAATTTTAAAAATTTTTAAAACGCACTAAAACTAAAATTAAAAATTCCTAAAAATTATTCCGAAAATGTTTTTTTTAGCTGCTTTTACATTGACAAGTGAAACCTGAATATAAACTTTTCTGAGAGTATTTCCAAAAACATTTCCGAAAATGTGTTGTAATTTGTATCTGCCTTGTCAAAGCCTAAATATAAACTATCCAGAGAGTTTTTTCTAAAACATTTCCCATTTGTTTCTGAATTCTTAAATTAAAATGTATCAGAAATGTTTCCTAAAATAATTCTAAACCTATTTCTGCCTAGTAAAATGCAAAAATTAACGTAATAATATTAGATTCGGACTAAACGCCTAATTGTATGCAACATATACAACATATATTATGAGATGCATATAAAACTTAACTTATGAATACAAATGAATTGGATATAAATGGAATATATATTCGGATGATTTGTATGCTTTTCGGAAAGGATATGCAAATGCTTCGAAGCAAGCCGAAGCCGATTATATATATATATATATATAATAATATTTATATATATATTTCATTTATGAAACTAAAAAGAAAACAAAGTAAATAGAGAGAGAGAGAGTAAGAGAGAGAGTAAAAGAAAACTAGAAACAAGAAACTAGAAACGAGGCAGAGAGACAGCAGCTGGACTTACCCGAGAATGCCACACTCTGAAACACTAGATGTTGATTGGAACGATAATTTAGATGGGTTAGAGTTTTGCGTACAACAATTTGGCAAGGTTTCTTTATGTTTTGTTCATTTGCGATATTACGTAAACGAGTGCTATAAATAAAGGTTGTTGCTACAAAATTCTTAACGGTTTCTACTCAAAAATTATTCAAAATGAATGAAACAAACGAACAAACAAACAAATATATTTATATATATATATCGTATAACGTATATAGATAGATGAACTTGTTTCTGATTTGTTGTTGTTGATGTTGTTGTTGTTGTAGTAGTAATAATAGTGTTGTTGTTGTTGTTGTTGCATTGATGTTGCTGTTGGTTTGCTGTACGTCTAAAGTGTTTGCTGACAGAATATTTTGGGTTGTTGATGTACAGAGTTCTTAGGCAAAGGTTAACTAAAAGGGTTAAGTATGGGAAAGGTCATGATATGAAATGGTGTGATATGTGAACACTGGCGTACGCAGGACTTTATCTAAATAGAGGAGTGGGGAAAGTGGGAGCTATAGCTTTTTATACAGAATTCTTTTTATACTTTTTTTTTATCAATAGCTTTTGTTCCCCTTTGGTAATTTCACTGCTTACGCCACTGTGTTTTAATTTTGAATTTTGTGTTGCGTGTGGATTTTCTGTGTTATTGTTATTGTTGTTGTTGTTTTTGAAAAATGTGAAACAACAAATGAAAAATCAAAAATGTTAAAGAAAACGTTGATGTTTGCTTTTTGGTTTAATGATTGCAGAAATTTGTCTATTTTTGTTGTTTTTGTGTGTTAAGTTGATTATAACTGTAAAGCACACACATACAAATACATAAACACACACACACAATCATACACAACCAAATTTAAGCTGAGCAAAGAATAAAATCAAAAATAAAACTCACCACTTGGCATTGCCTGTGGCGCCACCTAGCGGTCATTTTTAAAAATATATTTTTTGTGCCATCAAAACGAAACATGCAAAAAGTTAAACACACACACACACACACACCCATACACAGAGTGCAATAAATTCATATATATATATATAGAAGAAATACAAAAAAAAAGAACAAGAGAGAAAGAAAATAAAGAGAAGAAAAAAAAAAAGAAAAATTGTAAATAAATGTGCGCAATTTGCGATTTAACTTACTGTGCTTCTTCTTCATGGGCAAAGGCGGCGGTTTGTCCATTTGTCTATCAAACGCACTGCTGCAACTCGTCGGCAAATGCGCACTCATCGGCGGCTCAATTAGACTACGATGCTTGGTTTGCCATTGAGATGGCATCGATTGCAGCTGATAATGCTGATGATGCATAGGAAATTGACGCAGCTCGGGAAAATCACTGTAAATCAAGAAAAACAGTAAAAAAAAAAAAAAATGAATAAATAAATAATAAATACATAAAAAAAAACTCTCAACTATTGAAAACTGCAATTTTTTGCTTGGAAAACCTTTTTTTTTTTAACAAAATTTTTATTTTCTTTTAACAAAAGTCAAAAACTCTGCAAGGCATTGGGATATTTAAAAGAAGCTTAGACACATTGGTTTGTGTCTTGACTAAAAGATCGAAAATCTTTGTTTAAAAGTTCGACTGATTTCGACTTCCAATTAGCATGAAAATAACTTTCATTTGATTTGACAAAAAGGTTGAAAAAGGTTTTGTGGTTTTGATTTTACTTTGAATTATGTTTGGGCCATTAATATTCTTTGAGAAAAGGTCGAAAGAAGCTGTTTAAGTAGGGTTGTTCGCTGACAACAGAGGTAGATTCGAACACCTTCATTAGCTATATTCAAAACTGATTTTGTTTTGGTTTGTTAAAAGTTAATCTGAATAATCTATAATACATATATATATATATATATAATACGTACAAGCCACTATCATCGATTTCATCCACTGATTGCTCTAAACGTGATGTTAGTGTGCGTAATTGTGTCTTTGGTGGCAACGCAGGTGCTAGATCTGGCGATGAGCAATTTATTTGTGTTGTTGCTGATGTCATTGTTGTTGTCAATTGTTCACTGCTGCTGCTGCTGGTGCTACTACCAGTTGCTGTTGCTGTTGTGGTCGCAGTTGCAATAGAGCTTCCTGTTGATGTACTATTCGTACTAATATTGCTATTGCTGGTAATATGACGATATTCACTGCTTGTATTATTGATTCTACTCGCTGTTGCTGCTGTTGCTGTTGTTGTTGTTGTTGATGTTGATGTTGTTTCACTTATACCAAATGCAATCTCTGAATTGCTACTCGATGATTTCGTTGATGATTGCACACTATGCTCCGATGAACGTTTCGATACACTTTGCGTGGATGTACGAAATGACATCATTGAGACAAAACCTGCAGTATAAAAATCAAAGAGAATATATCTATTAAAATCATTTCAATAATCACATGAATAACTGAATGCAAACAAATAAACAACAAAATTAATAAATGAATGAACAGCAACGTCAGCAATGCTACAAACCAAATGTAAATCTACAATCTACGATAACAACAAAAGATAAACAATGAATGATGAAAAGGCAGCAAAATTCAAAAAGAAAAAGAAAAACAAAAAAAAAATTCAAAAATAAATAACAAATACAGAACGATTAAAAAAATATAACAGATATATACAGCTATCAAAAGATATAGATACATAGGACTGGTTCAAATTTATTTATCATATATATATATAATTTATATATATAATAAATTGATCTTATATTGAATGAATATAGATATCAACTGCACAAATGAAATATAGACAAGAATACTTGATAATATATATGGAATAACTGCTAAATAATGTGATATATTCACTTCTATTTATATACAAAAATATTTTGGAAATAAAAAATTTTAGGTATAAATTTTTATACCTAAAAATTATACATAAAAACGCAGCATGCAATTAAAAAAGGTAAATTTATGCCTAAAATAAATATGTGGCACGCAGATGACGTCAAAAAAATTTAGGTATAAATTTTATACCTAAATTTTGTTTTGAATATTTAAGTCAAAAACTTGTACCGAAGGTGTGCAACTCGTTTATACCCAATTTTTAGGCATAAAATTTAGGCATAATTCGCTTAAAATGCAAGTAATCAATTCAACCAATCTGATGTACATCTATATACATATATATAGTACTATATAGAAGCATCGTAGAGTTTAATAATATAGAAATAAACAACACAACATAGAAGAAGAAATATGCCATGAATACCCGATTCATTTGAATGACGATTGCTGGTTAACGGTTTGCGTAGCTCCGTATTGACGTCAGTTGCAGCAGCGCTAGCAACAGATCCAGTACCAGTATCAGTACCAGTAGCAGGACCATGACCAGAACTGATAGCTGCAAGTGATGTTGACACATTTGTGGCTGATTCCTGTGATGTAGAAACAACAGTAGCGACAGCATCACCTTGTGCCTCTGTTGGTTGCACAAACACAAGATATGAAGTAATTATAATATCTTATTATTAACGTTTATAATGTGTACTCACTGTAGCTGGTTAACTTTTCAATTTCATCCTCTAGTTGTTGATGCTGTAGTTGCCTCATTGGTAACTTCTGTAAATGCTCATCCTCCTCACGTGAATGATTCAATGCTGAATCAAATGAACATTGACTATTCTCATCGGGTGAACGAGAGCGAACCGAAAGGCTGAAATTATTTAATATTGATTATAATAAATAGGATATATAAAGGATGCAGAATAACTTACCGATCTACGCCATAATTAAGCAATGAGATATTTGAACTGCAATCCAAATCAGAATTGAGGCTAACATTATGTGACTGGGCATACGGCAATGGACTATTGGCCTGGGATGAATGGCTGGTGGTGTTTGCATTTGTAGCAGTTACATTGGCATTGATTAACTGAGATTGCGGTTGGCTACGACGCTTTGGTGGTAGGGGCGGCGGATTGCTAGCCCGATTGGGTAACGGTGGCTTTGGCGGCGGGCTTGTATCTCGTAATATACTCTCCGTGCTATGTGAGCCACGCATAGGATTCACATTGCTCTGTTCAAGTATGTCACGTTCTTTGGGTGTCAATGCAATATCTGGCAACGAGGTACGTTGTGCCACAGCTGCTGCTACTGCTGCTGCGTCCGTGGATGTACGCAAACCAGCAATAGTACCTGCTGTTGATGCAGCTGTAACGGCACCCATAATATCAGCAGCAGCACCAATGCCACCCAAACCACTACCACTATAACGAAATGCGCATTGATCCTGTGCCTTAAGCTTACCCTGAGCCAGTGTGACCAAATTCTATAGCATACAATTATTGCATTAATTTCAATTCAAACCAATGCCTTCTTCAAATAGGTATAAAACTTACACGCACTGCATCCTCCAGCAGATCAATCACTTCACGCACATTCTCATCACTCAGCGATGCACATTCCCCATTCTTATCACTTAGCATCACCTCGTCACAGAGTTTAATGAGCTTACCCAGAGATTGATACACCTGCTGCCTGGCACAACTCATAATGGCACTATTCTCATTCAGCGTATATGACTGAATGACTATAATGAATGAATGAATGAATGAATGAGTAATGAATAAATAAAATCAAATGTATTACAAGTATTGTTGATTGTTTTTGTATGTTTTACTTACCGGAGTACATGCTGGCAATGGTTTCGAGTATAACGGTACCATTACCAGGTAATACCTCCAATTTCTTTTTGAGTATAACATCCCGAAAATGTTTTAACGCATTGGATATATCTTTGACATGCGTTTCCAGCGTTTGTGTTGAACGCTGCACTTCTTCGGTGGTGGGCGGCGGTTTTGTTGCATTCTTATTACGTGGACTATGCGGCGAATGTGATCTGCCCAGTGTATTATTGGTGGCACGCATTAGTGAGATCTTTTCAATTAGATCGTCCTTAAATGAGCGTGCTCTTCGCGCCAATTTTGTACCCTTTAGGCTATTCTTATGACCCGATGAACCGGCACTTGGTGGCGCTGGTGGTACACCACCAACTCCACCACCAAATTGTCCAATCTGCTGTGATTGTGTTGGTGTACCCACAGTTGGCGTTGGTGTTGATGTTGTTGCTGTATTGCTAGATGATAGACCGCTATAGATGCTGCTATTGATGCTATTATTACTATTGCTGCTACAACCAACAACGCCGCCCCCCGAGCAATTACTGGGCGTGGATGGAGTACTGATGCTGCCGTCTAAAACAAAGCGAAAGGAAAATATAACATAATTAGTTTACTTTATAATTATATGCATAGTAAATTAATTATACATATTTATGAATCATATAAATCATGATTCATGTTTCTAATGACTGCTTTAAGCCACTTATCGAATAACAACATATCGGTCAACGAACTACTCAATTGATTCATATTAAATTCTAAAGATAAAAGCTGCACAAATTGGGTGAATAATTGCTACAAAATTTCGAATGTTCAATTTCAATACAAAGTTATTCACAGAGCAAGCAAATGCACTCAATTTGACTACAAACAAACATGAATAATAATATTTATCTAAAATACTTTATGAATACATTTTTTTTAGCAATCACATTGGACCTAGCTATATATAGATATATATATATTATGTATATATATATGTATATTAGCTGCATAATTTAGTTGCATCAATATGCATTCATGACTAAGCAATTACTCAAATAAAACATTCACATTATTTATAAAAAAAAAAATATCTTTAAATGACTTTCGCTATAGCTGATACTATATCTATATATACATATATATATATATAACTTGTCAGATATATTTATATATATATATATATATGGGTATTTTGCTTGAATATGTTATGAGTCGAAGACCTTCACGTGTCTCTCTTAAATATATTCACAAAATTCACATATCAACGATAGGAGCGACCAGACGTTAATTTTGTTGTCTTGTTTATTCAATGTTTGTTTTTCATTAGTCTTCTTCATTTTTTCTCTTCATTTTCTTTTTATTTTCTTTTTATTCGAAAATAAAACATTGAATAAAGTAATGAAAAAAAGATATATATATATATATATGTGTATATTTATATATTTTGATATATTTAGATATTGACAAGTAAAAGATAAATATAACAAGAAATCTGTAGTCGAGTGTACCCGACTACGAGAGCCCTCCTTTGCCTACACACACAGACAAACACACACATGCTCGAACATACACACAGTTTTACACGCACTTTAAGCCATTTCGCGCGTTTTTAGCCCCCCTCCCCCTCCTCCCCTACGTACATCATAACGCAATACTTAATGTTGTATAACTTCAGTGATTTTAAACCAATCTTAACAAAATTTACAATGTGGATCAAAAATAGTTTAATTATTATGTGTGCCAAAAAGAAATTCGATCGCTTGTAAATTGTGCTTAATACTCGTTATTATCTTATTGCGGTGGTCAAGGGAGGAAATTCAAAAATCTTAAAATAAAACTCCTATAGAGTACAAACATAACGAATGTAGATTTAAAATTTGTTTGCTCTAGCTCTTAAAGTCTCTGAGAAAAAGACGTTTATACAGACGGACAGGATTAGATCCATTCGTCTGGTTGTTCTGATCAAGAATATATATACTTAATGGGTTCTCCAAAGATTATTTCTACCTGTTAATTATATTTCGATTTTGCACATTTCCATTAGCTTCTTTTTAGCCTTTTTTGCAAAAGGCAAAGGAGCTTAAAAGGTGATTCAAATTTGCATTATGCTAGAAACAATGCAGTTGGCTTTTAGTATGTCAAATAGTTATCGTTTATCGATAAATTAAATGTTATCGTTTAGCTTTATTATACAGCTACGCTGTCTATATGTTATTAACTAAATATATAAGATATACAGCCGTTGACAACTAATTGACAACATGTACGTAACGGTTGCTATTTTCTTTTTTTTTTAATGTATTTTTAAAGGAAACGCTTTGATTTTTTTTTTTATTAACTATTGATATTTAAGTATAAAAAATAAAACAAAAAAATTCAGTAATATACGGTAAACTACATTTTTTGAGATCATTTCTCCAAGAACCTCTTAAATGCATGGGGCACTTAATTGACAACGCACGTTAAAAAAAAAAAAAAAATGAAAAGCTTAAGATAATATTTTCAAAAAATTATCCTGTTACTATTTAATCTAGTATCTACCAGGAAAACCATTTTTCTTTATAACGGCACTACGCCGACGACTTTCAGAGGATATCAAAGTCCTGCACCTCTCTACCGGTATGGCATACCACGCTTCCTTAACTGTTTCATACAGAGTGTCTAAATTGGATATTTTTTGCTTTGCTACCTCTTTCTTAACATCGCTCCACAAATGCTCAATGGGTTTCAGATCTGGGCTAGATGATGGCTAGTCAATAACGCTTACTGAATTTTTGTTTAAAAAATTTTTTGTAAGACGAGTTGTGTGTTTTGGATCATTATCCTGTTGAAACTTCCAAATAACTGGCATATTTTCTTCTGCCCATGGTAGCAATACTAGACGTAGTATATCCACATACTTTTCCGCAGTGAGAGTTCCATCAATCCGATGCAATGGACCAACTCCGTTCCATGTGAAACATCCCCACACATTTATTTTTCCGCCGAAGTGCTTGACGACAGGAATAACGTAATTTGGATGGAATTGAGCACATTTCGGGCGTCGTACGTACTTCCTGCCATCTGGACCAATTCTATTAACCTTCGTTTCGTCACTCCAGACGACATATTTCCACTGGCTTAGATCCCAACCAACATGTCCTCTCGCAAACTCTAAGCGTCGTTTTCTTTGTTTGGAGTTTACTAACGGTTTAGTTCGAGGAACTCCACCCAGCAAACCAAACTCAACCAAACGACGAGCAGCAGTACGTTTAGATATTTTGGAATCTAAATCATCAAAAATATCTTTATGGATGTCAGTAGCACTCTTCCAGGGATCTCTTTTTAAGATACGCAAAATCTGGCGATCCGTACCGATTGACGTTTTCCGTTCCCTCTTTTTACGAGGGACATTTTCTTTTGTTCCGTATTTCTGGAAATGATTGAGGGCATTAAATACCATCCTCTTGGAGCAATTTAACTGTGTTGCAATAGCTTGATAGGTCAGGTTAGCGTTCCGCAGCTCAATGATTGCCTTGCGCATGGCAGGTGTGCAACTCTTGGCAGTACCCATAACCTAAACACATTTCCGTACTCAAAATTAATTAAAAACAATTCCTAATACCTTAAATAATTATAACTTACAGAAATTTTTGCAAAATAATACAAAAAAAATAATTTTTTGGTCAAAATATAAATTGTTGTCAATTATGTTTCTCGCCAAAACCACGCCACTCAACTTTCAAGAAATTCTACTCAGTCCACGCTGTTAGAATAGATATTAAATCATACATCAATTTTAAGGGAAATAACGGAACTATGCATAAAAAATAAAGATTTACTGCTATCATGTCTTTGGTTAAAGTAAATCACGAAAAAGTACAGCCAAAACTGCTGTTGTCAATTAGTTGTCAACGGGTGTATATAAACATATTGGTAGCAATTATTTCGATCTAAATCAAGTTAAAACAAGTAAGAAGTCTGTAGTCGAGTGTACCCGACTACGAGAGCCCCTTTGCCTACATATACAGCCATACACACACATACTCATACATACACACAGTTCTGCACGTACTTAGCCATTGCGCGCACCTTTTAGCCCCCACGCTCCATAGCGCGGTACTTAATGTTGTATAACTTCCGTGTTTATTGTTCAAATCTAACGAAATTCACAACGTAGATGGAGAATGGTCAACTTAATATGTGTGCGTAAAAGAAATTTGATCGGTTAAAAATTGTATCTGAAAATCGATTTTTTCAAATTGCGGGGGTCAGGGGAGGAAATTGAAAAATCTAAAACAAACTCGTATAGCGTACAAACATAACAAATATACGTTCCAAATTTCGTTGCTCTAGCTCTTATTTTGCGCGCACTACTATACCCCCCCGGAGCCCAAAACGCCACTTTTGCTGATCTATAACTTCCGAGATTTTTGATCAATCTTACCCAGATTCACAACATCGATCAAGAATGGTCCAATAATGATGTGTACCAAAAATAAATTTGATCGGTTGAAAATTGTGCTTAATAATCGTTTTTTTCGATTTGCGGGGGTCAGGGGGGAAATTGAAAAATCCAAAACAAACTCGTATAGCGTACGAACATAACAAATCTACGTTCCAAATTTCGTTGCTCTAGCTCTTATTTTGCGCGCACTACTATACCCCCCCGGGGCCCAAAACGCCACTTTTGCTGATCTATAACTTCCGAGATTTTTGATCAATCTTCACCAGATTCACAACATCGATCAAGAATGGTCTAATAATGATGTGTACCAAAAATAAATTTGATCGGTTGAAAATTGTGCTTAATAATCGTTTTTTTCGATTTGCGGGGGTCAGGGGAGGAAATTCAAAAATCAAAAACAAACTTGTACAGCGTACGAACATAACGAATCTAGATTTCAAGTTTGGTTGCTCTAGCTCTTATAGTCTCTGAGAAACAGGCGTTCATACGGACGGACGGACGGACGGACGGACGGACGGACGGACGGACGGACGGACGGACGGACGGACAGACAGACGGACAGGGCTAGATCAACTCGTCTTGTCGTCCTGATTCAGAATATATATACTTTATGGGGTCTCCGATGATTATTTCTATGTGTTACATACTTTTGGATTTTGCATATTTCCAATAGCTCCGCTTTGCTCTTTTTTTACAAAAAAGGCAAAGGGGCTAAAAATTTGCTTTGCGCTTTTGCTTTATGTGTAACAATATGCTCTGTTTGATAGTGTATATAGGGTATTTTTGATTCATATGTTGCTGCGCGCTTTCTTGATTTGCATTATGAGCGATGGCAATCAAACGGTAAAAACGCGTAAATCTCAAACGGTAAACGATCCGCCCACCTAAACACCAAAAAAAAAGAAAAAAACAAAAACCACAAGCAAAAAAAATCATTTGAAAAAAAAAATGGTAAAGGGAAAACTCAATGAAAAACTATAGGGAAAAACGCAACGCCAATAGAGCGTGGGGCGTATCGGTTTTTCTTTTCTGTTTTTTTCTTTCCTTTTCTCTCCTTTTCTTTCAATAGTTATAAATTGGTTTTGCGGTTTGGTGATAATCGATGCAAAGATTTTGTTTCCTATTTTTTATTTTTTTTTGCTTTCACTTACAGCGCAACACATTCTTGAGCAGCACACAGGGTGGTGTTGTTGCTAGTGTTGGTGTTGTCAATGATGCGGTTGATGTTGCTGCTGTTGTTGCTGATGATAATGCCAAACGTGGCAACTTTTTATGTTTGCGGCGCCTGTGGAATTTGATGTCATGCAGTGTATGTTTGTTGTTATTGTTGTTGTTGTCGTCGTTGTTGTTGTTACTATTGTTGTTGTTATTGATATTGCTGTTGCTGTTGTTGTTACTATCTAATGGTGACCACAATGAACGTTGCCGGTGATGATGGTGATGATGATGATGATGATGATGATGGTGATGGTGATGATGACGTTGTTGATTATGTTGTTGATGTGTTGCATATTGTTGCTGCTGCTGCTGTTGTTGTACTTCATCTCGGTGTGGCGTCAAATGTTGCTGCTCATCTTGAACATGTTGCTTCACCGTGTAAGAGTAAAAGCGCCAACGTTCGGCGAGCGCGCAATCGCTTAAGAAAGATTCATCAAATTGCGGCATAACTTTTGTTGTTGTTGTTGTTGTTTGGTTTTTAGTTTCGTTTTTTTTCTTCTATCTTCTGCTTTTTGTGCTGCTTCTTCTTTTAATGTATGTTGTTATTGTTGTTGTTGTCTTTTTGCGATTACATAATACAACAATAATAAACAACAATTGCTAACACTAGTAATAGCTTACAGCAACCAGCAACAGCAGACTTAAGTTAACTCTAACAACAACAACAACAACAACCAACACAGACAACACAGACAACACAAACAACAACAAAATTTAAGAACTGTTATTATGGCACAAGATTTAAGATTAATTCACATTCGGCACTTCTATATATATATATTCTATAAAGATATATCGGTATATATCTCTATGTCTAGGTTTTATATATATTTTAAACACTTTTTGGTAGCAATTGTTGTTGTTGCTGTTGTTGTTACTATTTAATGTTGCTGTTTTTTTTTTTTTTTTGTCAATTAAATAAATCACAAAAAATATATATTATATTTAGACAAGAGACATTGCCGCCTGCTTTTGCCAGCGTTGCTACTGTTGTTGCCGCTGCTGTTGCTGTTGCTGCTGTCGTCAGCGTTGTCGTCTGGAAAGCGCACTGAACTATGAAAATCCGCAAACGGCAAAACGGCAATCGCCAGCAATAGCAGCTACAGCAGCAGCAGCAGTAACAGCAGCAGCGGGAGCAACAGCAACAGCAACAGCAACAGCCAGTCGCCAGGTTCGCTAAGCAGCCATTTAACAACAGCAGCAACAACACCAACAACAACAACAAGAAACAGTCGTAAAGAGCAGCAAATAACAGCGCATCAAATGGCACTCGCTCCCGACAACTCGACAAGCGACTGGCACTCGCAGCAACAACAGCAGCAGCAACAGCAACAGCAATAACAGCAGCAACAGCTACCAAACGTTGTCCACCAACAAGAGTTGGCAGCGTGACGTTTTTTTCTTTGATTACACGAAAATTGCACAAGGCTAAACGAGGTGTTGGCTCGTGTTTTTAGCTCGTGTGTTTAGCTCGTGTTTTCTTTAAAGGGCAACATGCTGGGAATTCAAAAATAAACATGTATACAGTAAACACTCAATAAAAGCAATTGACTAAAAACAAACTAAATTCTATTTGTAGCAACTTAGTATTCAAAACAATTCACTTATCAAGTGCTTACTGTACTAGTTATAAGTAGTTATAGTATTAAGCTTTCATTTTGGAGTTGAATTTTCATTTGGTCACACTGAAACAAAGCTCAGTTTTAGTTCATTGGCAACAACTGGTCACATTACCATTGTCAAAATCTTCGAACAAACTATAAAGCGTTTGTATATAATAAACTTATTGTGTTCGTGTCGTGTTCGTGTCATGTTGTCGCGTGTTAAGCAACATCTAACACTGTGCTCAGCACTGGCAACCAACCGCAACAACAACAACTTTTTACACTTGCTTAACATTAGGTGATAGGCAACATTTTGACTCTCTCTCTCTTTCACTCTTTGTCTCTTATTTTACTCTTCATCTCGCTGTTGATGCTGCTGCTGCTGCTGCTCTCTGTTATCAACAGTAAGCAAAGTGGCCCATCGACTTTTGACACATATTATCAAATATGTTTGTCAAACATTTTATACTATAATCGCTTAATGTGTTTTGCACAGCTTAAAAGCAGTTTATATAGTATCGAACATGTTTGGCCGAACATGTTAGCCGAACATGTTCATCGAATATGGTAATCTTAAATTTATTTTGTTCTGCAACTAAATGAGCTGCAAGCAACTTCATTAATGTTACACTTTAATGTTCGTCGAACATATCCATCGAATATGGTAAGCATAAAGTTATTTCGTTATACAACAAAAAAGAGTTGCAAGCAACTTTAATAATGTTACACTGTAATGTTTGTCGAACATGTTCATCGAACTTGGTAAGCATAAAGTTATTTCGTTCGGCAACTAAATGAAAACAACTTTAATAATGTTATACCTTAATGTTCGTCAAACATGTTAGCATGAAGTGACTACTACTTGTCTTGTATTCAAATAAGTTGCAAGCATATGCAACATGTTCCTTTCGATGCAGGCAATTCAATGACGAACTTGTGCACTAGTTGGGTCACTACGTTCAGACATTCGTTTATTATTGAATATTTGTTTCCCTTCTATCTCTCTCTCTAACTATTTCTTGCTTTCTCTCTTACTGCTCGTGCTCTCTGCTTTTCCTTCTCCTGCTCCCTACCTCTCTCTCTCTCTCTCTCTCTCACACTCTTTTGCAAGTGCTTGGCCCTGGGGCCGGGCCCCATCGACGTTTGCAAGTGGCGCACGATCGTGACTTGCCTTGAAATGATTTTTGGAAGCTGAAGTTGAAGGTGCGCCATATAAAAAAATAAAAAACAACAACAACAATAGCAACAGAAAAATTATCTCAATCTCTATGCCTCTCTTTTTCTTTCCCTTACTTTTCATATACCCATCTTGCTCTAACCTTGCCTATATCTGTAAATAAGTGCATAAATTTATGGACTTTGCTTTGTTATCATTGAAATTGTGTAAGGTGAAATTAAATAAATTTTATTTTTTTTTTTTTTTTATATTTTTTAAGCCAAAATGAAATTAAAATAATTTCAAAATTTTAAAACAAGAGCAAAATCAATCAATAAAAAATTAAAGCAATTTGATTAAAGAAATTAGTAATTAATAACAAGCAGAGTAAACGACTGGTAGATACCCTACAGAGATATCTTATATATAAAACTTGCACGCAATGTAACACAGACTTGTTGCAAGTTTTAAGGCTACTTTTTGGATGAATTTTACAGCTTCAATTATACTAAAAACTAATGTTTCAGTTTATAAAGAAATGATACATATAATATATAGATATATATAGATATATATGCAACTTTAATTTAGTATATGCAATTTTATTGCCACTGACCAAAATTGTTTTTGGCTTAAACAAACAGCGAACAACTCTCAACATGCTAGCCGCAATTCGAACCTGGCAAGTTGCTTTAAACCTACTGGACCGTAATTAACTTAGCTAAGTCATAGCAGCAGTTATATAGATAATGTATATATATATATTCTAAGCCAAACTTGCATGCAAGATGACATGCAATAAAACAGAAATTTTCATATTACAATGTTACAATGGAGTTACACAGAAATCGATTTATTAATGCATTTATACAGATTTGTTAATCAAATATATTTTTTTATAGAAATATATTATCGTTAAATAAAGTAGAATAAAGTATTTTTATGCAGTTATATTCATATATATATCTATATATAGATATAGATATTTTTAACTATAGAAAATATTTACTACTTTTTTGTTTAAGTTAGAAAAAAACGAGGCATATCTCACGTTTCAAACAGGAATAAAGCATATATATACTAACTAATATATATATTATATATATTAGAGATATTTAATTTTTGCTTTTTTATATTTTTTTATAAATATTTATATAATTTTATATTGCTTATTTATATATATATATATATATCAAGCATTTCATTCTAAAGCCAAGTAAAATAAATATTATAATAATTTATCAACACTTTTGACTAAAGCTTTGATTAACTTTAATTATATATATATATATATATAAATATATTATAATTATGATTAATTTTATGTTAGACTGTATACAGCAAAGCCTCGATATGTGCCACAAGTTATTCAATTAAAGTCGAAGACACGTTAAAGAAATTATAATAAATCCGCTTCCTATATCGTTCAAGTCTTTTGATTTTTTTCCATTTAATTTCATTTGTTTTTCTTTTTTTTTTTGTGAAAAGATGTGGAAATAACCTGAATTAATAGTGCCAAAGCAATTTGACATAATTTTCAATTGAGAAATTGAAAAATTGGGAAATTGAAAATTGGAAATTGGATCGCTGACTAGCTGTTTGCGACCTGTCGAATATTTAGTACATTCGAAACGAGTTGGAGGATTAGCCAGAAGAGGCAAGATTTTGCATGATTCTCGTTTCGTTCGTTGACAACAATTTGGCACACTCAGCATGTTAATAATGAAGATTAAATAAACAACAACATAATGATAATGAAGTTGTTGTTAACGTTGTTGTTATTTGTCTATGCAAAACAAGGCAGAGCTTTAACTTGACCAATATTTTTATTTGCAAAGTGGCCTCCAGTTGAAGTGGACAACATCAAGTCGACCGAGTGACCGACCAGTTTCAATATTGTTGTGCTTTAACCAGTTTAGATAGGTAAGAGAGTAGTAGTAGTAGAAGGAGAGAGGGTGTAATAGAGTGTTAAAGAAAGAGAGAAAAACAGAGAGTTGGGATTAGAGAGCGCAACGATCGCGAAATGCAAAAGAAAAACAAAAATATAAAAACCGTTGAGAGGCCCAAAAAAAAATACTCGTTAAATTGTACAAACAACTCTGGAATTTTTGGAATGTGTTGTGTATATATATATATATATATATGTGTGTGTGTGTGTGTGTGTGTGTGTTATGTATGTGTTATGTGTTATATGTTATGCTTTCTAACTGCCAACATCGCGATTTGTGATTAGCAATCAGCGATTAAAGTTGCTTTCGAGCAAAAACCCTAAAACAATGTGAAAACCAGAAGCGAACGGCAATAAAAATAATACGAAAGAAACAAAAGCAGAAAAAAAGAAGAAGAAACAATGAAATTTCAAAAAAAAAAACAATTAAGAATTATTCAATGTAATTAAGTTGAATTATTAAAGCCACAATTGATGGACTTTAAAATACCCTAAAATGAACTTTCTATGAAAAACAAAAATAAAATTAAATAATAACATAATAAATCGTAATAATAAAATATAATAATTATAATAAAAAAAATAACATAAATAATACTAAAATATAATAAAAATAATAAAAAAAAAATAATAATATATAATAAAAATTATCAATAATAATAATTATAAATAATAATAAAATAATGATAATAAAATAATGATAATAAAATAATAATAATAAATTAATAATAATAAATTAATAAAAATAAATTAATAATAATAAATTAATAATAATAAAATATAATAATAATAATAATAAAAAAATAAAATAAATAATACTAAAATATAATAAAAATAATAAAAAAAAAAAATAATAATATATAATAAAAATTATCAATAATAATAATTATAAATAATAATAAATTAATAATAATAAATTAATAAAAATAAAATATAATAATAATAATGAAAAAATAAAATAAATAATACTAAAATATAATAAAAAAAAAAATAATAATATATAATAAAAATTATCAATAATAATAATTATAAATAATAATAAATTAATAATAATAAATTAATAATAATAGATTAATAATAATAAATTAATAATAATAAATTAATAATAATAAGTTAATAATAATAAAATGATAATAATAAAATAAATTAAATATAGTAAATAAAGAGAAGTATTTGACTCAAAGGATACAAAGAGGTCTTTGAGGACCTAATATTCCTTAATAACAATAATAATAAAAGATAAATTTTTAAAAAAAAAACTCAAATAAATTAAATTTTTAAAACAAAATTAAATTAAAAAGAAATAAATAAAAAAAATATCCTAAAATTAAATTAAAATTATTTAATTCTAATTTCTAATTTGATATATAATAATAAGAATATATAAATAATATTTAAAAAAAAAGAAATATATACATATATATGTTTATATATATATATGTATATATATTTAAATATGTATATATACATATATATTTAAATATGTATATATATATATATTTAAATATGTATATATATATATATATATATATAGGCTGGCTAATAGATTTATATTAAGTCATAAACAGATCAAATTTCAATCGAAATATTTAATTTGTTTCTAGCAAAAAAAGTATTTATTTAAAAAGGCTTATCAATTTGTATGTGTCTATGTATGTATGTGTGTGTGAATATTTAACTGTAAATTATATACAATGGTAACTTAATTCCTGTACATGCAACATATTTGCACAAGCCAGCAACATAGAGATTTCTTTTTGTGGCAAGTTTGCAATATTTTGAACAAAAAAAATTTTGAATTCTTTTTAAAACCTAATAAAAAAAATATATATATATATATTAATAAACTTAAGTAACAGATTGAAGTTAGTTTCTCGCAGCTAATTGAAAATGAATATAAAAAAAAGGCCACAAAACTTGCATCTTAATCTGGTTTTTATTGCGTGCAAGAATCAAGTTTATGTTGTATTTGCTTTTAGTGCGCAAAGTTCAATAGGATCATTAATTAGGTTAGTTTAAGCTATCATAAAGTCCAATCGAAATTTGAGTAAAAGCATATTTAATTAATTTTAAATGGGAACAGAATATATTATTCAGATTGTGACATACATATGTATATAACTAGAATCAAAGAAGAAGAAGAATCAATTCAATAAAGCGAAACAAAACTAAGAGATAAAAAGTCTATTATCAGTTAATATAAAATCAAAGTTTAAGATTGATAAACTTTCTTTAAGATAAAAGAAAATATAGAGAAAGATGTGTATATGAATCTATATATATATATATATATATATATATATATATATATAGAGCAAGTGTATCCAACGAACAAGTTCATCAAGCCCAAACAGGTATTCCCTTTAACTATGGAACATGTTCGATAGAAATGACTTTGTTCTAAACAATTTTCACAGTCGTTGAATGCAATTAAATTAATACAACGTTGAACATGTTCATTCAACATCGAACATAAGTATTTATCAATACCTAAAGGCGCCTAGAATTAGGCTATAGAAACTTATTAGAAATTCATTCTGTGATAGATAACAATGGCTATAAATTAATTGGATTAATGATAACTGTTATCAGTACTATGCAATATTGCATCTATAGTTGTCTCTGTATATGGATTTGGATCTGTTTCTGAATCTTTATATGTCTCTTAATCTGTATCTATATTTTCTATACTTAAGCTAAAGCAACCCCTTTTATGCATTTTGCGTTTTCAATGGGTACATAAAAAAAAAAGAAAGAGGAAACATGAAGAAACATGACATAATCTTTGCTGTTTACGAAAAAAAAAAAACAAAAACTAAAACAACAAAACAAAGCGTGAAAAAAAAATTTTGTCATAAACAATAAGAAAACTTAAAGAAACAACAAAAAAGAGAAAAAAAAGAAGACAACTTTTGACTTGGTTGGACGCAGTTCAATGATCATGACACGTTCTCATGAGCACTACACATATACACTTTAACACACACACACACCTACATATACACAGTAGTAAGTTACATGTTGTAGAGGGCTAAATTGACCCTATTACATATATATAAACATATATATATATATATATATATATGTGGCATCATGACGTCATTAGCAGGTGCGGTCATCATGCAAGTATTCAATGGAATCAATTTGGTCTAATCCAAAGACGTACACAATTGTACATATATATATATGTGTGTGTGTGTGCATATGTATAAATAATGAAATTTACTTGAATAATAATGTCTTATTCATATATATATATGAATACATATTTATTTTTTTGAATAACAATGAGTGTTCTGTATGTTATTTAGTTGGTCAACTCTTCTTACAGTCTTCTTAGCAATTAGTCATGCAATTCGCACTATAAACACAGGCTTTATATATTTATATATGTATGTATGTATATATATATATAATTATATATATTTATCTGATTCAGTATATTTCAATATTTATTTTTGTTAAATTTTATTTTTTTTATTTTTATTGACTCACAAATGAAACACAAACAAAACAATTAAAAGTAAAAACTTTCACATTTTTCAAATTTTCACATTGCACATTTTCACCCCTGAATAATTTTTAGAATTTTCTTTTTGTATTTTTTTTTCTGTTTTATTTTTATTTATTTTTTTTTTGTTTTTTTCTTTTGTTTTTTTCTTACGCACAATTCGAAACGCTGCTGGGATATATGCTTGCCGGTCAACGGTTAGATAAGTTTTGAGCACAGAACGCTTTAATAATTAATATTGTGCCTATGAAACAAAAAAAAGCACAAAACAAAAACGAAAAAAACGAAAAAAACGAAAAAATAACAACAAAAACGAAAACGCAACAAAAACGAAAACGCAACAAAAACAGAAAACAAAAAAAAAAGGGAAAACAAAACGAAAACGGCAAAACTTGCAAGCAAGTGGCAAAATTGAAAGCGAAATGTAACTATATAGACTATATAGACATATAAACATCTATATATATATATTTATATATATATATAATCATATAAATATATATATATATAAGTAAGCACAAGCCTTACCTATATATGTATGTATATATATATATATATAGAGTCTAAAAGGGAGGCCTATAGAGCACCAAATTTTGCCTTGTTTCGTGACTTTATTCTAGTCTGTTCGTCTTTGCAGGGGCGTAGTCAAAACTGTGAGTGTGTAAGTGTGTGGGGGGAAGAGTTTTTTTCTTTTGAGAGCCAAAACTAACTGCAAATACAACCCGGTTGGTAGCTTACTATTTATACCTATATATATAAAGTTTTTTTATAAGAAAAACCTTTTGCTTCATTTTTATGATATAAATTTATTTTGCAAGTTTTTTGAACTTATGCCACGCCCTTTGGCAACTACTATGTGGCAAGTAAGCATACTATTTTCTTTCTTTCATATTATCCCATATTTTTATTTATAATTATGTTTTTCCATTAATAATTGGTAAATATTTCGCTTAATAAACTTTAATTTGTAAAATTGAAATACATTTTTTATAATTTATTGCAGCAGAATTTAGATTTATTCCGATGTATATAAAACAATATATATAAAATATTATGTCTATAATTATTATATTATGTATATAATATATTAATGCCTTATAGAAAACAACAACCCCTTTTGGAAACAGTTTTAGCTACGCCCTTGAGCATGTGCGTGCATGATGACGGGTTATACGTCAGCCACAACAACAGCTATAAAGACGATGACGCTTTAAGCTATATATATATATATATATATATATATATATATATATATATAGGTTATACAGTGTATGTGTATTACAACATCGCGTCATCAATTCAAGCTAAATGCAAACCCAAAAACTCCCAAAAACGGCTTCAAAAGCCTTCAACGCCTTCGACGCCCTCTTGATGAGCAGACGAAACGACGCAACGAATCAACATCTTATCAGAGCACTGCACAGTGGTACAAAGCTAATTTGCATAATATTTCATATTATTGAACTCATAAACTTTCAACATCTTCCGCTCAAAACAAAACAAACAAAAGAGAGCAAGTAAAAAAAAATAAAAGTATAATATAATTTATTCATTGTTGAAATATTTTCTCAATACGTTTCAAGTTTATTATTTTCCTTCTGAAGCTTTTAATTGTTTTTCTTTTTTTGTCTTAATTTATTTATTTTTGTTTTGTTTTCAATTTTTTTTTATTTTTTTAAAATTTCGTGCTAAACTGAGTTATTCAAGCTAAAAACATCATTGAAATATATTCAAAAACGTGTCACAAGCTTTAGTTTTCGATTTTGAATATATTTTGATTTCCTTCTTTTTTTTCTCAATTTTTTAACTTTTTCATTCACAACAAATATGCAAAAAGAATCGAAAGTATTTATCAAGTGTTAAATATTTTTCAATCTCAACAATGTGTGTCTTATAAAAGATAAACGATGTAGGTAACACTTATTGTAGAACACTTTTTAACATGTACTTGTAGGAATTCAGCAGCTTATGGTGTGTATATACTAGGCGTAAATTAAGGTTTAATTGGAAGTAAATTATGAATGAGTTAGGAGTGAGTTCGGAATGCATTAGGAGTGAATTCGGAATGATTTAGGAGTGAATTCGGTATGGATTAGGAGTGAATTCAGAATAAATTAGGAGGACATACGAAATAAATTCGATATAAATTAGAAGAATATTAGAAGTAAATAAAATTAAAGTAATTAGAAGTATACAATATATATGTTAGGAGTATATAAAGTGTACTTTAGGAATATATAAAGAGAAATTTAGTGTAAGTTAACAGTAAACTAAACGTAAATTTACAGCAAGCTACGAACAAATTAAGAATACTATTTAAAAGTTTCAACCAAAGTATATACATTCATAGCTACACTTAATCTCACTTTATTAGGAGTAAATTAGGTATAATATAGCATATACACTATATATGCTCATTAATCATGCATGTTTATCAGTCTCATTATTCACGGACTTTACTAGTTGTACAATATTTATGACGAATAGCCAATGAACTCTTTTTTTTTCGGATTAACTAAAAGTAAATTACATACTTAATCTATTGCTAGACATTATCATTACTTTCAGAGTTAATAAGGAATAATCTACAACTAACACAATATATTTATATATATGAATGAATGTCTCCATTTACTATAATTCCGATACTTTAAGAAACTAATACTATACGGCTAATCATATAATTGTTTAGTCATAAATAAATATTTGATTTATATATAAGGTAATTAAAGTTATTCGAACTACATTCCATTTGAAAAATAATATTTTTATATTAATGTAATGCTATAATATCAATTTACTCCGATTTCAAATAAACATTTGTTATAAACAAATTGTTCATGTTTTTTTTTTTTCTATATGTATATATATATTAATAGAAACTTGATCTGATGAATAATAAATACCAAGGAATCAATACTTTATATATATTTTAAATATATATATATATATATATTATTTATATATATGTAGCTATTTATACATATATTTATAGAAATAGCATACACACACATATGTGCACACATACAGAAACACACACGCTTGAGCAGCCCTATGGAAATAACAGAAGAATGAAAGTTTTGATGTGAAGAAAACTTTACGCTATGTTTACTGTCTAGAAAAAGCGAAATATATATACATATATATATAAATATATTTATATATAGTATAGTAGCTAAAGTCGGACAATAGGCAACACACAGTGGACAATGGACAATGGACAATGGACAATGTAAATACGTGAATACTCGTACTTGGCTGCATGTTGGTACTTGTAAACACTTCAAGCAGAGCGATGGCATAGCAGAGTGTATGGTAGTATATGGGCTTAGGAGAAGAAGAAGAAGCAGCAGAAGGGAATTCCAATTATGACATACTCGTTGCATATATATATATATATATATATAAACATATATAGTAATCGTAGAGGCAACAGCAACAGTAACAACAACACCAACAACAATTGGCAGTTATTAGATATGAAAATGAAATTTATAGGAAAGCAAAAGTGCTGAATGCCAATTGTATGTATATACATGTGTGTGTGTGTGTTGTTGATGCATGTGGTTACGAGTAAGTGAAAAGCATAAAGCATAAAGAGTGTAAACATATATATATATTTATATATATATGTATTAGACTTAAAGAGGCAACATACAAATCATGTGGACACCAGGGAAAGCGTCGTGTTATACGTGACCAACGTACGGAGCTGACCAAGTGAACACCTAGTCCAAGTATTACCAGTATTACGAGTAAATAGACACCTGTTCAAATTTCACTATTATATATATATATACACACATATATCGTCTGATTAATAGTATAACTATATAGTAGTTGTAACAAATGGGGAAAGAGTGACTTTTGTTTTATTTATAATATTCTAATCAAAGTATAAATAAGTTGGTTTTTTTTTCAGGAATATATATTATATATATATATATATATATATATATATCTGGTATGTGTATAACTGGTAATAAAGTATTACTAACGACTCTATATAATACTAGCTTTGTTAAAATATTGGTTAAAGCCAACTAACAGTAGTAGTAACATTTGTGGTTAGCCCTTTTTTTTAATATATTGGTTATTGGATATATATATATTGTTAAGACTTTAAATGAATGTTCATTGTTGTTATTGTTTTTGTTATTGTTGTTGTTCTTGTTGTTGTTATATGTCTATGGCTATGTCTATTTGTATGTTTGTATATTTGTTTGGTATTTGGTTATTTTTTTTTTTTTTGTGTGTGTGTGTGTGTCTATTGTTGACGTATTCTGTCAACTGTTGAGTTCTGCATATTGTTGGCCTCAATAATGAATACTATTCACATAAATCAATCTTTGGCAAATGATGTTGAATGCATTCACAATAGACATTGAATGATTTGAATGTCTGTGTTTTTTTTTCTTCTTTTTTTTTTGCTTTTCTTGGTGTAGGCTGAAATATAGTAGAAGGTAATAGGTAACAGGTGATAGCTCAAAAACCCTTTCTTCAATCTCTAACCCCCCCCCCCTCCCTTCCACTGCTTTTGTTGTCTTAACTTAAGCTTGTCGCAACACTTGACAACCGCATTAGAAAGTGCAGTGAAAGCAGCGACAAAAAAAAAGTGTTCAATCAACAACAATTAAACAAAAACCCTTTTCACACACTTACACATACACACATATATTGCACATTGTCTGCATATATGTGTAGGTAAGTGAAATGCTAGAGCTTACCTCGATTAGATAAGATTAGATTTGATAAAAAAAAGAAAGAAACAAAAAAAAAAAAAGAATAACAAAAATTGAATGTCAATAAATTAAGGAATTCTATATAGTTTTATAGTATATTAAAGAAGCGGAAATTGTTCTCTCTATACTAAATAATATTCCCAACAAAATCTACTATCAATTGACAATTGCCAACATTTATTATTGTAACAGCATCCGCTTCCACTTTCAGCTCATTGAGCATTAAACGTTTGCTTTGTAATGTTCATTCCGCTCGGTGTTTGTAAGAGAAAAAAATATATCAAAAACATTAAAAAAAAAACCAAATTGAGTATACCCGACTAAGTGCAATGCTTTACCATAGTATCTGACATATAAATACATTAAATTAAAACTATTTCTACTTATCAGCATTACATACAAAGTTTATTAGAAGTAATCTAAAACTAACACAATATAATTTGATACTTATGGAATGTATCCCTCTACTATAATTGCGATATTTTAAGAAACTAATATTATACGGCTAATCATAAACAAATATTTGATATATATATAAAGTAATTCAAGTTATTCGAACTACATTCCATTTGTAAATAATATATTTATATTAATGTAATGCTATAATACCAATTTACTACGATTTCAAATAAACATTTGTTATAAACAAATTGAACATATTTTGTTGCTTAATATGAATATATATATATTTATATATATATTTATAAGAATAGAATAGTATACCTAAAAGTAGAGTCAAAAATCAATTTGGCTACCGATACTCTTCAAGTATATATATATATATATATATATATATGTATATACATATCCAATATACATATACATAGAGCTCATAATTTTAGAGTTTCCTTTTACATTAAGCAAATATTCCCATTTTTTTCGCTTTATAAAAATAAAAGAAATATTTTAAATGAAAATGTTACAAATTGATCAATTGAGTGAACTTCAATTTAACACTTAATGCTGTGGTACCATCCCCTACTACTCTCCCCTATCCTTTATGCCCTTCACGCCTCATCAGCACATTACATACAGAACAGAACAGAACTTAACTAACAAATAGATAGCGTGTTTATATGTATATATATGTCTATATGTATGTGTGTGTGTGTGTGCGGTCGTTTTCTGCATAATTTATGATTGGCCAATTAGATGCAAGTTTGTTTTTTGTGCATGAATTTTATGATAAATTGTTTATAGGCACGCACACACACATATACACACATATACACACATACACACGCACAAACGCACATGCGTATATCATAAAGAGTAATAAATATTTGATTGATAACATATGATAAACGTTTGGAGCTATAAGTTGTCAAGGTCAAACTGTTTATAGCTGTACATGCGATAATATCGAAAACTGCATACTATTTAGCTAGTCAAACATGTTCTACGAACATACTTGGGTTATGTCAAACATGCTCGTTGAACATTTTCAAATATTATATTAAATTAATAAGCACATCTACTAATAAAATTGCATATTGTTTCGGCAATCATGTGCGACACACATGTTCGATAGGGTTTGTTGCATTTTCTTAACCATAAAATATGTTATAATTTTATATCTTTTGCTCTTTATAGATGTCTATTCTGTTTTCATCTTACGTACGTATATTAATAGTTCCATTAGTACAATGCTCGTTTGATGTTTCAATTGATGCTGCTCCTACTGCTGCTGCAGGGGACGCATCATCGGCGCTGGCAGCTCGATTGAATGGACGCGGCTTGCGATTTTTGAAGCGCAAACGCAACTCAGTGCTCAGAACGCGCATCGCGCACACCCGTAAAATTATATTCCGGGTATTATTATTATTATTATTATGTTATATTCTATCTATTTCACACACACACACACAGATACACATACACACTATTATAGTGTGTATAAAGGAATTGGAACGAACGCATCAATGGTTTTCAATCGATTTGCATTTGTAATCGAAATTGTATTTTATTTATAGCACAAACAGAACAAACAACAGCCAAAAAATAACAAAAAAAAAAAAACCAAAACACAAAAATAAATCAAATAATAATATTAAATAAAATAGAAAAGTTAAAACACATTCACTGCACGGGCGGCTTAAGGGCGTTTACAAGTAGTGAAAATGAAAAGGGGGAAAAAGCAAAAATGAAAAAAAATATAGTTAAGAGCTTCAATTGATGTGACATTGAGGATCGTTTCAGTACCCCTACGGATCAGCTCGCAAATGATATCATCCGTTTTTATGCCAGCGGTAGGGGGTTTTCTGTTGGGGTAATTGCGGGGTCAACATAAAGACAAACGCGAGCACGATCGTATTTTTATTTTTCTATCTTTCTATTTTTTTTATTTTATTTTATTTTTATTTTTCTTTTTCTTTTTTCGAAATTTTTTGCCACCGTCGTTGTGAAAATTTCGCGTGCGACTAACTGAATTGCCTGAACTGACTGTCTGTCTAACTGAGCCAACACTCAGTTAGAGCCGCCGCTCATAGCATATGCTCTAAACACTGAGCGTTGAGCGTTAAGCGTTGTACCGCAGCGGCGGTGGCGTCAACGGCAACGGCAACGGCAACGGCAGCAGCAGCAGCAGCAGCAGCGGCGAGCAAGCTTGACGCCGCTTTTACAATCTAATCGCTTGGCGTGGCCAATGGGCGGCCCCCGGCACGCTGAGCAACAACAGAGCAGCGCGCAACATGCCCAACGTTTGCACTTTCAATGTAATAACAACCCGAACGTACGACGAGCTCTATACACGATTCTCATTATATTATTTACCTATTCGTTTGTATATAAGTGTGTGTGTGTGTGTGTGTATGTAGTCTATCATAATGTGTGTTGTCACTACTGCAATGACTCTCATTGTTGTCAGTGCTTCATTATCAAACAAAATGCTCGCGCTGCTTATCAAATCTCAAATAAACTACTTACTTCTACGCCAACAACAGCTGCCGACGTCTCAGACTTTGCACTGGCAAAAAATAATAAAAAAAAAAGATGAAAAGGCTTTGCCAAAGTTCTAAACGTGCTAAAAAAAACCAAAAAAGTAAAAGAGAAGCAAACAAAAAAAAATACTTCAAAACTACCTGCCTACTCTTCACCTGCACCTAAACTTAAATATTCCACAAGTGTGACCCCCCTTGACATTGACATAGAACATAAACTTGAACTTTTTCCTGAAATTTAGGAATGAAATTAATATTTTCATCAAGATTTAACTTAGTTGATAATAGAAGAATATAATATATATAAAAGTAGAGGAAAATAATTCGATAATTTAAATACGCAATTTTTCTAAATAAAAAGAACACATCTTAACAAAAGAAAGTATAGAAAAGAATATAAATTGAACACAATAGAATAAAGACACATTAAAGAAGATTCTCAACAATGTCTAGCTATAAATTTAAGCCAAGGTCATAGCCAGAAAATGTCATAGTTTTAGTCCATCATCAGCACGTAATTTCTTACTATATTTATAATTTTATTTATTATTTTTTTTTTTGAATTGAGTAATCAAAAAATTACAATTAAAATTCTTTGCTAAAATTATCAACTTGGCAACTTGTCCACAATTTGCTCTTTAACCGCGGGTAAATTAGTTGTTTTAATAGCAACAATGATAAGGTCTAATATTATTATAGTCATGTAAGTTTTTTGTGGATAGTAGAATTAACGTATCACTTTTAACTGCTTAATCTAATCTAAGTGTACGACAGATGACATTGTGGATCAACTGGGATATGGTTTAATGGGTTATAAGCTTCTATACAGGAACTGACGTCATATCAAAATTGTTATGTTAAGTCTCTTAATTGTCTAAGGATAAGATAAAGAAGTACTAATCGTATTTAGATGTAAGTTTTTAATACTGACTACGGTCTACGATTAATCGAATGTATCCTTATAAGGAAATCGATAGACGCCATTGTCGTGGGAGGCTGAAAATGCAGCCTGCAATAATATGCAGATGGTGGATAGAAAAACAACAGGCGGCAGTTGGTGAATGACAAGGCAAGCAAGCAAGAGTGCGGGGGAGGAGGTGCATGCGTAGCCGGATCGAGCTGTATGCACGCACACGCATGTATACACATACAATGAGAGCAAAATTTTTGTTACTTCACTTTTAACACTTCTCGAGGCGCATGTACTAAAAATAGACTTGTTGATAAACCAAGTGCACATTTTGGGGCGATGTTTGACTGTATTTTTATATATATATTTTTATATATATTTTTTTATATTTGTATGTATGAATGCATGTATATGCATATGTGTGGATGGGCAAATAATGAAAGAAAAAGCAGGATTTTGATGCAACTGCTTGTTATTATTGGTTCTCTTTCTGTTGCTCAAGCTTATTCTGAATCTTTTTTTTTTTGCTTCTCTTACTGCTCCTAACAGTCGAAGGAGTTAATAGCGCCTTTATGTGTATGTATGTGAATTTAAATATGTCTTTGCTTGTGTGTGTATGACTTTGTATATGTATACAGATAAGTTACGGATTTCAGCAGGTGTTGCAAAGAGGAAACGGAAGTATTCTAATGCGTATGTTTTTTTGCGTTTGTATCATATAATTTTATTTTATTGCATTCAACTTACCCATTTTATGCAAAACATTCATTTTTCTTTCTTTTGCTGTTGACAACATTGAAATTGATTTGTGTTTAATGTTGATTGTTGTTCCTGGTGGTGCTTCTGTTGCTGTTTTTGTTGTTGCTGGTGCTGGTGCTGGTGGCCAGCGGCGTGCCGAGTCGTTGCCTTCTGCAGCCGCACACCAAAATTATACGCATACGCACACATACACAAACACAGATTCACAACACATACATAAACACTTTGACAAGCACACACGCACACCCGCAAAGCAAAAGCGGTCGCGTTTTACGTATTACGCTACGAACTTTATCACAATGCGCAATTCCGTTGCGACGGTTCGTCAGTTAAAATTAACATTAACTTTGACATTGCAATGCAATCAACTTAATTCAACTTTATTTAATAAATAATAAAAAAAATAATACGAGTTTGCTGCAGCAGTTCGAGCAGCAAAGCAATCGATGGCACTAACATTTCGTTACTATCGATAATTTATTTAGTGCATTTAATGCATATCATGAATGCAGCCCTGCTAATAGAACATTGACATAACTTAACGAAGTGCCAGCATTTCATTTAATCTAAATGTGGTCACACTACCTAACCGCTTCTTGTATGGTTTTTACGAAATCATTAAAAATATTTTGTAGTAAAGTTTTTAGCCTCTTAAGAATAATTTAAGAACTAATGTATACATATTTAAAATATTAAATATTCTCTTTTTAGTATATATTAAAGATATGATGTATTTGTTATCAGAAGGTACTTCGGGCAGTTTGACCTATCAGATTTTCTATTTTAAAGTATTTTTAACTATTTTTTATAAATCTATAAATATTGTTTTTCAATCATTTCTGCAAGTTTTTCCTTATCGAAACATGGATTGACCAATTCAAAGTGCTTTGAAACTTAAAATGTGTTATTTATCCATTAACATTTATTTTATTGCTCAAAACTGGAAAAAAAAAAATTATTATATATACCATTAAAATACATTTATTGCCAGTGTTGTTGCAAATTATTTAATAACAATCAATCGATATATCGGTTAGCTTCAGAACCAGGATAAAATCGATATAAAAACAACCTATCGAAAATTTAAGATCAACTCATCGATGTCTATGTTAAACAGCGGGCAACACAGCACACGAAAAAAAGCCGATGCAACTTTTTTTATAAAATTAATAGTATTTGTGCAGTTGCAGTGAAATTTTGTGTAAAAAGGGCGTGCCAAAAACACAAAGATACAGTGAGTGTGGAAAGTGACTTAATTTATGTGTATTATTATATTGTTGCAATTAACATTTGTCCACCCTGTGTGTTAGTGTATGTGTGTATGCAACATTTCAGTTTTTTTTTTTGCATGTTTTGCTTATATTTGTGTGTAAGTGTGAGCATGTGTGTGTGTCAGTGTGTTTGAATCGGGTGCAAACTGCTCCTTTGTTTGCCCAGAACGGAGCGTCGTCTCAACTTCGTCATTGTTGTTGTTGTGATTTTTGTTGTTGTAGATTTAGTTGTAGTTGGCGCTGTAACAATGTCGCTACTGGCGGCGCCAGTATTAAAAAAAAAAGGGTGTGTGCCGGCTGAAAAACAACAAACAAGCCAGTGAAAATCAGCACCAGCTCCTTTTACATCCGTATCCACATCCGCATCCGTTTCGTATGTGTGTGTGTATTTTTTTCAATGTGCATAACAAAAAGCTAATTAATTGCACGCATTTGCAGTAAAGGTAGTAACAGTCATTAAGTGCATTACAAACGCATAAGAAAAAAAAATGTCAATAAATGCATATGCAACAACAAAACACGTAACGGAACCACCACCAGGAGGCCTCTTTTCCTTTAGCTCTCTCTCTCTCTCTCACTCTCTCTCTTATTATCTCTATCTATCTCGCTCGCTCTTTACTTTATCTACTTGTTTGTATAGTGGTTGAAAGGAAAAAGAATGAAAACAGTTAAAGCTGCCGGTGTGCCTATGCTTATACCGGTGCCGGTGCCGGTGCCACTGCCACTGCCACCACCCACCCCCAAGTAAAGCTTCTTGGGCTGCACCCACACCCAACACACACACACACACAAACAAACACACGTTAAAATAGCACCATGGAAAAGATAACAAAATTCTAGAATGTAATTAAATCTAAAATCATTAATAATATGTTATCAAACATAAAAGTGAGTAATCAATACTAATACTAAAGTTATCAAAAAATATATTATTTGTTTAAAGAGAAAGCTAAGCTGTTGCTGCTTCAATCATTACTTATAGAGATGTGGGTGTATGTGTTATGGTGTATATGGTGGCAACTCATTTCTTAAAAATAAATTGATGATTAAATTTCATTTAGAATGATGAATGCCATATAATTTTATTGAATTATTTGATAATAACAAATCAAAGACAAATATAATCACAAAATTTTGATAACTTTGTCCATAGTACATTGTCTATTGCACCCTGTGTGTGTGCTTGTGTTTAAATAAAGAGAGAGATATAGCGCAAGAGAGACCCCCAGACGCTAAAGCACACACACACACACACACGCACAGTCATAGTTTCTTTGATTCTCCCTCCGTATACCTTTTTAAATATTGTCTCTATCTCTGTTGGTCGTTTCCTTTAACGTGTGTTCTCTCTCTCTCTCTCTCTCTCTGTCTCTAGCAGCTGCAGCGCGGATGCTGTTACTGTTGTTGTTGTTGTTGTTGTCGCTCCTTTGGTTTATTTTGCTCTTTAACCACTCTCCTGCAGGTTGCGCACTCTGCACTTGTGCACTTGTACAACTATCTATGTATGTTCAGTTTATATGTATGCCTGTTTCTATACATGTATGGGTTTTAATTTTTCAATTCCCTTTTGTCAATGTCCGAGGAACTGCGCTGTCGCTGCCGCTGCCGCTGCCGCTGCTGCTACCGTTTCTAATACTATTGCTGTGTTGTGTTGCCGCCACCCAACTTCCGCCCAGTTGTCCACAGTTTTCTTTTTCTATATATATAAATGTGTTAGTGTGTGTGCGTTTGTGTGTATGTATTTTTATTTTTCTTTTATTTTTATTTTTTTTTTCTAAATCACTTGACCCGATTACCTGGTGGCTGCACCACCATCAGCCGCAGCAGGCGTCAGGCAACAGAAACAGCAGCAGCAGCAGCAGCAACAGCAACAGCAGCAGCAGCAGCATTCAGTGTCCACAGCCAATGATGGTCATTTGTTTTGCCGCTTTCTAACGAACCAGTTGAATTTGCGCACGCGTCGTCGTCGTCGTCGTCGCCGCTGCTGTTGCCGTCAAGTGAGCGCAAACTGTCTCTTTATGTTGTTGTTGTTGCTGTTGCTGTTGCTGTTGTTGTGTGCAAATACTTTTCAGCTTTTAGTTGGTGTGTTATTGTTGTCGTTGCTGTTGTTGTGGTTGCCTATTACTGGTCACTGGCTGCACTTGAAATTATCCACAGACTTAAAAAATAAATAAATAGAAACAAAAATATAAAATAAATTGAAATAAAGGAAAAGTGAAAAGTGGTTGCAACTCTTGTTCCTCAGGTCTGCTATTTCCGTGTATTTACCAATGCAACATATTTGTCTATATATATGTACATATATATGTGCTTCTGTATGTGTGTAAGTGTGTGTCTAAGAAACTCTAAATAAAGCCGAAAATTTACTAGCTAACAGCCTAAATCATAACCAGGCTAAAACATAAACAATGAAACTTTAAGCCTTGAGATAAATTTGAAAAAAAATATATGAAAAGGAGAAAAATAAAAGCAAATTTCAAATAACTTTAAACATGTTTAAAATGAAAACTTAAACTTAAACAAATAACAGTTAATAGTACTTCCTATGCCTAACGACAAGTTAAGAGCTGCCTACGCCCACATGCTAGATGAGCTGTCCATCAATTACGACTAAAGACACAAACTATTCTCTAAGATATGTTGTAAAATCCTTGACGAAGGTTCAAATTGAAAACTTCAAGACTTACTTAATAACTAACTAAGCTTTATACTTAAAAAATAATATAAGTAAAGTGAAGAGTAAGCAATTCTATATATTTATATAGCTAAAGTTCTACTATAATTAAGTTATAAATAAAATATTTACTCTATTATATACAGAGTATACATTATCAGTATATATTTTGCAAGCTATTATTAAGTCAGAAATATGATGATGAATAATATATGAAGTCATAATATCACATATATATATATATATATATATATATATATATGAGTGTAAATATATAGTTAATTATCTTAATTACGTTTAATTAACACCAGAAAAAAAACAAAATTCAAGTCATGCCAATGAAATTAAGTACTTAACGTTAACTTTTAGTACACATCATGCAATTAGCTGCTACTAAAAAATACAAAAAAAAAAAAAAAGTTCAATTAATTCCCCATTGAATTTAAATACCGTAATTGCCTAGGGAACCCCTTGCTTGGTCCCTGGACTAGACACAAATGTCCTAGCCCAAGCTAAACCTAAGGGACAAGTGCAAACACGCAAAAATGAAAACTTCTAGTGGTTAACGCTTATACCCACACATACACCCATACACCCATACACCCATACACCCATACACCCATACACCCATACACCCATACACGCATAGTATAAGGCGTGGCAAACTGTTTACATATAACATATACCTAATGACAGTTACAAGTGGCCAACAATTGTTTACCGCAATTTGATGCTTAAAAGCTTTTTACACACGCACACACACACACAAACACACACACACACAGACAGGCAGACATACCGGAAAGGACAGCAACATAAGGCAATAAACAAAGACATGCACACATACACTAATATAGAACTTATGCATATATATATATATATTTATATGTGTGTAGGCTTTTCTCTTTAACATTTCTATGTATGCGTGTGTGTGTGTGTGTGTGTCAGTAAGTTTGCTTTAAGCTTATCCGGCATCTGGGCAATCGACATCGTTAATCGTCAAACGTAAATCGGCAATTTGGCATTCTCCTCACAATTGTCATCGTGTGTGTGTGTGTGTGTGTGTATCTTTGTATGTATTTGTGTGTCTTGTGCTTTCTCTTTTTATGCGACAAACCAAGAAATACACACATACACATAGAAAAAAAAGGCAGACAGACAGACACGCAACACACACGTCTGCCATACGCAGAAAGTGTGCAAGTCCTCAATAATTGTCGCCAAGTGCAGCAGCAACAGCAACAGCAACAGTAGTAAACCAACGCACACTAACATACACAAGCAACAAATCAAAATAAAACAATTGTCAATGAATGACTTAGCAAATACCCTATAATTGATATACAAAGTTGAAAACTAAATTTATGCGCATGCAATAATCAATGAAAACAAAAACAAAATTAATGAAATCTATACAAATTTATATATATATATGTATATATGTTTGCTTATACATATATATATATAGATTTTATTTAATAATTATAATGATTCTAAAAATAGATCAAGGCAATAAACAAATATATATATATATATATATATATATATTGAAATATACACCTAGTTAAATATAATACAGTTTCTGCAATTTCTTCACATATTCTGTAAAGAATTCAATCAACTGATTTCTGAATTTATCATGAATATATATGCACTATAGTGTATATAGTCTGAGGGTGGTGTGCACAGTAAGCTCTCTCCTACTACAACATAGCACGAAATTCTTAGCTTTGAAGCAAATATAATATAAATAATATATATATATATAAATTTAAAACCAAAAAAAGATCCCCTTACCTTAATAAAAAAAATAAATATAATAATAAATTAATAAAATAAAATATAAATTTTAAATTAGTTATAAATATTAATAATACAATTATAAATTTATTTTTTATTACTTTATTATAATTATACCTTTTTTTTCTGAATTTTATATTTATTATAAATTGCAATTAGAATTATTTTAATTGTTAAATAAATATTTTTTTTTTGCTTTTATTATACATATAAATTTTATCTTCAATTTTTTATTTTTAAAATTATTATTATATATTTTATTAATATATTTTTTATTAAAGATTTTTTTTATTAAATTTTATTTTGAATATTATAATTATTTTTTTTTTTATTATTAATATTTTTTTTATTGAATTTTATTTTCAATATTATAAATTTTTTTTATGAATAATATTTTTAAAATTCAATTTTGTTCTGAATATATTTTATATATATATTATATATTTATATATTATATACATTTATATATTTTATATATATATTTATATATTTTATTTATATATATATAAATTTTATATTTTTTTTATTAATATTTTTTTTATAAATATTTTTTTTTTTTTTAATTTTTATTTTGAATATTATAATAATTTTTTTTATTAACAATATTTTTTTTATAATATTTTATTGGAATATTATACTTATTTATTTTAATAAATGATTTTTTTTTTCATTATTTTATTTTGAATATAATAATTATTTTTTTTATTAAATTTTTTTTACTCATATTAATAAGCTTATTAAAATTATTTTATTTATTCTTTAACTTTTATTAAAATCCTTGTTAAATAAAAACTTTCGCTTTATTGAGCGCCCACTGTGGCTGTACAACCCCTTTATGAATACCCTACTTAAAGTAGCTGATAAATGATTTTATGCAGGGTATAGAAAATAAACATAAGCCAACAACAAGTCCAAGTCCAAGTGCAAGTCCAAATTGTCCATTTTCATTGCTGTCGCGCAACTGTATGTCGATGTTTCTTGTTGCAAGTTGCATGTTGCAAGTTGCAAGTTTCAAGTTTCAAGTTGCTGTTGCCTGCTCTCAACTATTTCTATCTTTGTGTCTGGTGGTGGTTCAGTTATATCGAATGTTGTGAGTAATGCGGTTCAAGTGTGGGCGTGACCACAGCAGTCATCATTAACCTTATAATAATAATAATAATCATCATCATCATCATCATTATTATCATCATCATATCGAACATTGTTGCTTATCAATTATTTTGCTTGTGATGTTTTTAGCGGGTGATTCATTAGGTACCGTTTAACGATAACTAAACATAGCAATACAACAACAACAACAACAACAACAACTACAACAAGAACATGAACAAATACAATAAAAAAAAAATAGTAAATATTAATAACAATAATGATAATAATACAAAATTTTCTTCGTCATTTCAGCCGCAAATTGCAAAGAGTGAACAAATTTATTTAAGTGTTTGATTCCTTTGAAGACGTGCTAATAGCTTAAAAAAAAAATCATACTTAACACATAAACATCCATACACAAACGCTAGGACTTACATCCATATACAGACACAGACACAGACACACACACACGCACATAGACACACACACACACACACACACACATAATGGCCTGGCGCTTTAAGGCATCAAAATATAAAAATGCTGCGCCCATTGTACCCAAAGCGGAGGCATGTGTCCGCGAAATCTGTGTGGGTAGCTATCAGACGTATGGGAATAATATTGCTGCATCGGCTGCCTTTATGGCATTCAATTGGGAGCATAGTGGTGCAAGTGTTGCTGTATTGCCATTAGATGATTGCGGACGCAAAAGCAAGACAATGCCATTGCTACATGGACATACGGATACAGTGACAGATTTAAAATTCTCACCATTTCATGATGGACTCTTGGCTACAGCATCTCAAGATTGCCTGGTAAACTTTAAATTGTTAACAATTGTTTATACTTAAATGTTATAAAATATATTTTCTAATTTTAGGTTAAAATCTGGCATATACCCGAAAAAGGATTAGAACAATCTCTATCTGATCCTGAAACTGTTTACTCACATAAACAACGACGTGTCGAAACCGTTGGTTTTCATCCAACAGCTGATGGTCTTATGTATTCCACAGCAGCTGGTTGTGTGGCGCTCTTCGATATAGCTGCACAAAAGGAAATTTTCTGTAAGTTGTTATTACTCAAACAAATGATTATCATTTCAAAGGATATGGATATGAAGTTGTAAACTGTTTTGTTTTGTTTATAGCAAATAATGAACATCCTGAGGTTATACAATCCGCCAGCTGGCGTGAAGATGGCACTGTATTGGCCACTAGCTGCAAGGATAAATGTGTACGCATCTTTGATCCACGTGCTGCTGGTTCACCCATACAAATGTTAGCTGAATCACATCAAAGCATTAAGGATTCACGTGTCGTCTGGTTGGGTAATCAATCACGTATCTTAACAACTGGTTTTGATGCAGCTCGTCTGCGTCAGGTGATTATACGTGATATACGTAATTTTAATACACCAGAAAAGACACTGGAATTGGATTGTTCAACAGGCATATTGATGCCATTATTTGATCCTGATACAAATATGTTGTTCCTGGCTGGTAAAGGTGATACAACCATTAATTATCTAGAGATAACAGATAAGGATCCATATCTAATTGAGGGATTACGGCATACGGGTGAACAAACAAAGGGCGCTTGTCTAGTGCCAAAACGTGCACTCAAAGTAATGGAAGCTGAGGTTAATCGTGTCCTTCAACTTACCTCAAATATGGTTATACCAATTATGTATCAAGTGCCACGAAAGGTAAACAAAATTTTTGCATAATTTTTCTCTTTATTCTCTTTCATTACAAAATTTTTATCATCTCTTTGTAGACTTATCGAGATTTTCATGCTGATTTATATCCAGAGACCACAGGATATAAGACAGAATTAATTGCCAATGAATGGCTCAAGGGTACCAACCAGGCAGTGCCCAAGATGAATCTAGATCCAGCGAAGCGTGAACATGGCGATGAACCAATTATTGTAAGTAAATGGAATATATGTTTATATGTATATATATAGCATTAAGTTAGGTGAAAGTTGGTAAAATCTTTGAAGTATATTCAGCAAACAATTGTTTATACTTTATAAAGGATTTCAAGCACCGTTATATACTATAGCTTAGCCTGTAAATTGAAGTATTTCAAAGGATTTCCATGACACTCAATTTTCACTTTAAAACTTAATTAAGGATCTATGTATCCATCCATAGATTTCGATTAACTTTTCCTTGTTTTATACATGAATAAGGATTATATTTAGTTGTTCCTTACACATCTGTATTGCACCCAGTGTATACCCCAATTGGAGCAATGATGACTTGCTTTGACTACTCCGCGAACTTAGATCAAATTTTAGTTTTAGAGCAAAAGGATTAGGAAAAGTATAGGTTAATGTGCAGAAAATGATATAGAACTAGTTGTGTTCAATGGTTAAGGAATCACTGGAATCTATTCCACTTTAAATCGAGGCTTCAGTTAAGTATACATTTTAGTTTGGGCCAGGATACATTCGTTTCCTTATGGTGACCAAGATGCAAGTCATATGCGTCAGTGTTTATATGACAAACATAGTTACAGAGGGTTCAAGAATAATGCATCTTAGAGTAGATGCATCCATATCAAGATATAATTTTGTATACCTGGATCTTTGCTCAACATAATCAACATCATTCCATAGATTCATCGGGGCAATCTCAGTGATTTCATTAAAAATATTGAGAATCAAAAGGCAAAGGCAAAGACTCAAATTCAGAATCAAAATCAAAACCAAAAAATGGCGACTTCTTCGGCTAAGCACAATGATAATGAGCATTTTGTGATGTTGCGCAAATGCACCAATAATGGTGAGGAGAAGAATGGAAATGGCACTGATAGTAGCAATGGTAGATTGGCTAATCCTAAGGGACAGGCTGAGGAATGCAGTTTAAGCCAAAGCGAATTAATACGTAAATTTGAGGCTAAATATAAGACAGATTCGGAAAAGGATATGCAGAGTCAACAACAACAACTGCAGGTAGATGAAAAGGAATCACCTACTGAACATTCAACTGGTAGCAGCGAGGAAGCCTCTTCATCAACAGCATTGGATACCAATTCGGCCAGTGGCAGTCATTCACCACCTAAACCCATGCCGCGTACATCACGTAATAACTCACTCCCAGAGGCAACTACACCACAATCTGGTTGTGGTTCTGCCGGTAGCGGTGGTGATTCTTCGGGTGAATGTAATACGCCACGTCCGCGTCCCCGCACAACTGCAGCAGCTGCTTACAAGGTGCCACCTAGAGAATTTTCTACCATGATGAGTCCTTCTAGGATTTATCTGTAAAAACTTTAATGATTTTGTTTTTCTTTTCATTATTTTGGTGCAAATTTTTTTTGTTAATTATATTTGTAGTTGTTAAAATAATTTCTAATTAGCGTGTTCCATTCCAATGTTTCAATATTGATTTTATATATGATTTCAAAGTTCATTAGGAAATTGATTTTTTATCATACATATTTTTATTATTTTCTTAAGTTGATGAATTGAAATTTTGAACTATGTTCCATTCCAATGTTTCCAATTTTTATTTGTTGTATTAAGTAGTTGACTTTTTATGATATATATTTATTTTTAAGTAATCAAGGCGATAAGCCCTTTTTGACAGTTCCATTCCACTGTTTCAACCTTGGTTTAATTAGAATTTATGTTTTTGGCATTTTTCAATTCTCAAAATCACTTTGAACGGTAGTTTAAAGCTGTTTCAAGTGATCCATTCCACTGTTCCAGCGTTGATTTTGTTTTATATATACTATTTCCAGTTTTTTTATATAATAATTTGTGATTTTGCAATTTTATTTTTCTTTTTATTTCCTGTTCCATTCCAGTGTTCCAATTGCAATTTTTTCTAAATTAAGCAATAGAAAATCAATATAGTTAATTAAAACTATTTTTATTTGTTTTGATTTTATTTTGTTTCAATTCCAACATTTCATTTATTATTTTTCTATTTTAAAATGTTTTGGACGAAATTCTTACAAATGTTGTTTACTTAATTGTTATATTCAATCGACAGCCACGCCTTGGCCCAAAACCATTCTCCAGCACCACAGGCGATGTATCCTTTGACAAAGTATTTGCTGTTCCCGTTGCACCTGGTTCACATGAGAATATATCAAATGTTGGACAGGATAATTGTACCGAGTTGCCAGTTCAAGGCACTAAACCCGATCTCATTGTCGAAATTGAAATAAAAAGTAAGTAAATATAAATTAAAACTATTCTTAAGATTACTTCTTTTATTCAAAAAAACTTTTCTTTTTCTCTTGCAGAGAGTCATGAGCGTGAACCAAATGTGACAGGTAACGGAAATGGAATACAAAAATCATTAACCACATCGGAACGTCGCAAGGTAAATAAAAAAAGACTACAAACCATTGTGTGTGTGTGTGTGTGTGTGTTTGTGTCTATGTGACACTTGACTAATATTTAACTCTTTCAAATCTTCTTACATGCCTGTGCCAAAATTTGTTTCTTCTTGCTCTTCTTCTTGTAACCTGTTACTAACATCCATAAAAAAAAACACACGTATATATCTATATATATATATATGTATATCTTTATATATATATATGTATATATATAAATTTATACTCCTGCTCCTGTTCCTGCTCCTGTGTACTGCTTTTATTACTACTGTCTACTTTATATGCGTTCTGCAAAAACAACAACCACATCCACAACAACTACAACTCCTACAACAACAACAACAACTACTACCACTACAATAGTCTTCAGCTGACGATGATGAATCATCTGATAAGGTCTGCAAAAGGATGCTCAAATTAATTGAGTTAATTTTTTGCTCACATTTTAAAAATGTTTTTCTCTCTTTCTTTTTACTTTTTTTTTGTGTATTTTTTTTAAAACAAATTTTGATATAGATATTTGAACAAAATTCGGAATCATCGGAGAACTCCACAGAGGGAGAGGATCGTACAGATGCTGATCTAAGACGTTTCTCAGCTGTGCGCAGCAGCATTGCTGAACGACGTCGCGTTTATGAGAGTCGTTCCAAAAGTCAAGTGGATGAGAAGGTTCAATCACCTGTGCCACTGTAAGTCTAAACTATATATATAGATATACTCCATAATCTTATTACGTCTATCTCTCTTTATATAGACGACGTGAGATATCGAAAGTGGAACCACTTAAGCCTAGCCAGCAAATTGGTGGAAATGCTAATGTTATAGTCACCAGTGGCATTGATAGCAAACGCATTTCGGTGCCAGAAGGTAAACTAATGGATGAACATAGACGTGGAAATGGTGCTGGACTTAAGAAATCAGCAACTGAAGCAGCATTTACAGCTGCATCAACAAAACGCACCTCAACTGTTTTTGGTAAGGTGTCCAAGTTTCGTCATCTAAAGGGTACACCTGGTCACAAGTCGACGCATATTGAGAATTTGCGCAATCTGAGCCGGCAGATACCTGGTGAATGCAATGGTTTTCATGCTAATCATGAACGTGTCGCTGTACCCTTATCTGGTCCAGGCGGTAAGATAGCCATATTTGAATTGAGTCGACCAGGACGTTTGCCAGATGGTGTTATACCATCGTTGGTAAATGGTAGCAATATAATGGACTTTCAATGGGATCCATTTGATGCACAGAGATTGGCTGTTGCTTGTGATGATGGCATTGTTAAATTATGGCACATCGAAGAGGGTGGACTCAATGAGCCAACAAATACGCCACAAGGTGAACTGACAGCACATTTGGATAAAATCTATTTTATACGCTTTCATCCATTGGCTGCTGATGTACTGCTAACCGCTAGCTATGATATGACCATAAAATTATGGGATTTACGTACCATGACTGAAAAATGTACACTCAGCGGGCATACAGATCAGATATTTGATTTTGCTTGGAGTCCATGTGGTAAATTGGGTGCAACTGTTTGTAAAGATGGTAAAATACGTGTCTATAATCCACGCAAATCGGAGACACCAATACGTGAGGGTAATGGACCAGTTGGTACACGTGGTGCACGCATCACTTGGGCACTTGAGGGTCATTATATTGTCTGTACTGGATTTGATAAGTAGGTTTTAAAATATAAATTATTATACTTGTATATATATATATTGATATATTCTTATTATATTTATTAGAGTATCGGAACGTCAGATTAGCGTATATAATGCACAAAAGTTAGGTGCACCCTTGAAAATGGCCAGTCTGGATGTATCGCCATCGATATTAATACCCTACTATGATGAAGATAGTTCAACATTATTTGTTACTGGTAAAGGAGATTCAACTATATACTGTTATGAGATCACCGATGAGGAACCATATATATGCCCATTATCGCATCATCGTTGCTCCTCATTACATCAGGGCCTTAGCTTTCTCACCAAGAATCATTGCGATGTGGCAAGCGTTGAGTTCTCCAAGGCCTATAGGCTAACAAATACAACTATTGAACCGCTTAGCTTCACAGTGCCACGCATTAAGGTATTATATATTAATTGTATATATCCAAAATTAGGAATTTATAATCTTATTTTTTATATATACATTTTGCAGAGTGAACTGTTTCAGGATGATTTGTTTCCACCTACGCGCATTACATGGAGTGCAGTATTATCAGCTGAAGATTGGTTTGCCTACAATGATAAGGCTGCACCCAAAGTTAGTCTAAAACCAGAAGGCATGGATACACGTATGTACACAACAAGCCCCCCAAAATAATGTCACTAGCTTAATAACTATTATTTTCCTTTAGTTTCATCTATACAACAGATGCCAGCTCCAGCTAAGAAACCCGAACATTCACCACAATTTGCCAGTAAATCGGATTATGAAAGCAACAAACAGCAGGAGGTGCGTCAAAACTTGCTCCATATTATTATATTATTATTATATTATTATTATATTATAAATTTTTTAATTTCTATATTTAAATATAGATACAAAAATCGGTTAGTGCGCGGATGGAATATACCACCAAGTTGGAACAGGATGATATGGAAGGTGTCGATGAGAATGAATGGCAGGAGTAGCATCATTTAAGAACAATGCATTAAAGCATACAACAAAATAAGCTATATTCACATATATATATTTATATATATATATATATATATATAACATAGATAAGTTCAGCTCGGCATACACATACACATTACTCACATGCACACACAAAACACACACACACACACACACAGACACAGAGAGATGCAAAAAAAAAACTAATTTTTTTTTTGCTTTCGTTTTAATTGCTGATTTTTAGTTTTGTAGTTGGTAAAGAGAGTACATTATCAGAGCAAGAGAGATAGCAAGACAGAGAACAGGAAAAAGAGAGAGCTAGCTAGTGAAAGAAAGAGCAAGTTAGAGAGTGAGAGAGCGAGAGAGAGATAGAATGAAAGTGATAGAAAGGGAGAGATAGAAAGAGAAAGAAACGCACTGATTGTGTGCCAATACAAATAGTTGTAACCAGCACCACATTAAAGTCTCCAAATCCCAAAAGCAGTTGCTCAAAAATTGCCAAATTTTTTAAATGAAATCTTGAAAGAAATGTTAAGAAATTTTATGTATTCCCTTTTTTCATTTATATTTGTTTACATACATATATATATATATGTATTCTATATGTTTATTTAAGTAGTTAGTCAAAATTAGTTAAGCATATTTTTAGCATAAACGATTATATATTTTTTATTAACGTTAGTTTCTTTCAGAGAGTATTTCAATTTATTTTGTGGCCATATAAGTGTTTTTTTTTGTGTTTGTGTATTCAATGATATATATATATATCAGCTATATATCATACACACATATATATATATATAATTTTTAAGTGTTTTACAAGTATTTATCTCTCTGCGTAAATCATGTGTGCTGCTCTCTACATATATATATTTGTTTATTATATATATATATATATGTATGTATATATGTATATGTATATATATATATGTATATATATATATATATATATATTGTTTAAATGTTTTCCTTAGTAAATTTTAAAATTTGTCTCTTTTTTCTTTTGCTTTGAAAGCAGCTCAGTTATGCCCCAAAAGACATCGATACACACACACACACAGACACAAACATACATACATACATATATACTATAAATACAATATTTACATTATATATATTTAATAGCATTAGCATAACTAACAAAATTTTAGCAATTTGCATTTCATTTGTGTCACATGTCAAGTACGTTATATTTTTTATTTTCATTTTCTTTTTTTTTTTTTTTTTGTGTATTTGAAAATCTATTTCTAGTCTTTTGTCTTTAGAAATGCATAAAGCTATAAATTTTCTGTTTAATTTCCAATGATAAATCAAAATTATGATATACTATTATAGACAGAAACTTATTGAACACAAATAGTAAACAGACAAAGAATACAAACAAAATAACAAAATAGACAAACATATTTAGCAAAGAATACATTTTTAATAGACTGTATTTTGATATACTGAAAAGCATTTTATGCGTAAGCCAATCAATTGAAGAGAATTTGTGCTAATAGAACTAAAAACTAAAAACTAAAAATTTAAAATTAAAAATTAAATAACTTGAAAATCAAAAGTGAACACACAAAAGACATTTAAATATCATATATATATAACTATGTAATGTGTTAGTAAACATACAAACAAACATAACAAATACAATACAAAACAAAACAAAACAAAACAAACAAAAAAAAAAAACAATTCCAAAATGTAAAACGAAAAGACTTGCGATTTAAACGCATCGTTGCCATTAAAGAAAAACTTTTGTTGTGGACATCAAAAAATAATGTATCCATAAAGACTATCTATTACATAGACCATATATATATATACACACACGCATATATGTGTATATATATAACTGAATAATATATATATATATATATATATATATATATATATATATATATATACATATTTTGTATACAATAGAAACAAAAATTGCGACTGATTGACAACAAACTTTATGACCAACTATTTACTCGGGTTAAGGCAATAGTGCTAAAGCCTTGAGCTAATAATAATAAAATAGATGTAAGTCACAAATACAAATACAATTTCCATTAAAAAAATATATGCATTTATATATATTTATATATATTTGTGTGTGTGCGTGTGTGTGCGTGAGTGTGTGTATGTGTGTAGTCACAAAAGCATTAGAAAAACTCTCATTAACAATCAGCTTAACAACATTCACTTTAACATTCTGTGTAGAGCTATAGCATAAAGCAAAAACAACTATCGAAACTATATTGATATTAGTCAGATATATAAATCTATATATATTTATGTATATATATATATATATATATATATATATATATTTATAAATATATCTTATATATATTTTATAACTAATTTGCAATAGTCTTTAGAAACCAGAACAAAAAAAAGCAAAAAATTATATTTAATTTATATGCCTAACGATTTAATTTGTAACTAAATATCAATTATCGATAGTTTTGTTCAACTCTAGTACTTATATGCATACAACATACATACATATATGTTTGTATATATATATATATATATATATATATATATATTCATATTATGATCTTAACTAAAAAATAAAAAAATGAGTTTTTATTCAACTTAAAAATATTTTTTGAGATTAAAGCAGCAAAAATTAATTTTATTAATAAAAAATTACATTTATTATATTTTATTGTCTTTTGGCAACGTGTATGTAACCACTGTGCATACAGTGGTTCATGTCAGTTTATGTTTTGTTTTTGTTTTTTTTTTCTATTTTTTTTTTTTGTAATATTAGTTTTAAGATTTGTTTTTGTCTTTAGCTAACGCTATTTATTACCAACTTCAAGCAAAACTAACAAATAAAATCATATAATTATAACAATAACAATAATAATGATAATTATAATGATAATGATAATGATAATTATACATTTTAATTAATATAATTAATGCTCTCTTTTGATATTTTGAAATGAACTTTTTTGATATTTTGTATTTTGACAAGAATTCGTATAATGAATGCTGATATTGATATACTGTATTTATTAGCCATATACATGGTATATATATATATATATATATATATATGGTATATATATATATATATGATATACATATTTACAAATATATATACATGCATACATACATAGAGTATATAAATATATATATATATATATATATAGATATATACTTCTTTTTTGAATGTCTCTCTTATTTATATTTATATATACAAAAAGAAAAAAAATATATATGTAATAAAAACAAAAAAAAAAGGAAAAAAGAAATATTTAATAACATTTTGTAATACCAATAATAATGATGATAATGATGATGATGATGATTGTAGTACTTTATCGAGAATGAAACTATAAAAAGCGAACGCAATGAAAAGCAAATAAAAAAAATAAATAAAAATATTTAAAAAAAAAAAAACGAAAGTTAAAAGACAAGAAGAAGTATGACAAAAAAAGAACAAAAAAAAATTACTTAAAATATTATACATTTTCTTTTGTCAGTATATCCGATTATCAAATACTCTAGCTCTAAGTAAAAATAACAGCAACAACAAAACAAAAACTGAAAACAAATTCAATAAAAAAGCAAATATATTTATATATTATATTAAATAATAATTATAATAAAAAAAAAGAACAACAAAAATGCAATACAGAAATATTCAAAAAAAAAAACAATTGTGTTTTTTATTTTCATATATATAATAATGGGTGATAAAGGAGAGAGAAGGTAAAATAAATTGAAGTAAATTTAGACAAAATTAGGTAAAAAGCAAGAAGAAAGCAAATGAAAACAAAAAACGTAAGAAAGCAAAAGAAAAGCAGAAGTAAAAGAACAGGAAAAGGAGTAGAAAGTAAGTTCGGAAGAAACAAAACTTCTCGAGGTTAGAAAGAACCAAATGTATAGAAAGGATATGTAAAGCCAAATAAAAGGAGAAAGAAGGCAAAGTTTCTCGTAGCAAGGAGCAAAGTTTAAGCAACAAAGTAGAGAGTCATAAATTGAGAGATAAAACAGATGCAAAAGCAAAGCATACAGTAAAAATAAATTAGAAAGAGTTCAGGGTGAAATTTAAATAAACTTTAAAGGAAAAATTAAGCATTAAGAAAGAAGTGAGAGATAGGAAAATAAACAAAGCTTAGAGAAGAGTTAGACTTATTTCAATTTTATTTAAGTATGCGAAAAGGATAAACAGAATCAAGGAGTATTTATGTAGTCAGTGACTATGGGAAAAACATTTAGTTAAAGCACTCAATTGTGGGGGGGGGAAGGCGTTTCCCGGACAACGTAGCAGCTGAAAGATTCATTGAAATGAAGAATCGAACAAACAAAACTTGCGCAATGCAAAACTAAAAGGACATTGTGGTAGTCATCCTTTGTTTGTTGTCAGTTGAATACGTTGAGCCGTCGCCTTGGTCAGGATGAAGTTTCTGCTTAAAAAATGCCTGCGGAAGAAGGCACCAGAAATGAAACCTGGCGCCATATTGGATGCAGTCATCTCTCAATCCTCGGCAACTGCCTGCAAGTGTTTGCTCTATAAACTGGCTGATTACAAACGGGGTAAGCCACTAGCACTGTGAATAGGGGCAGTTAGGTAATCCTGAACACAAATGACTATTGATTTGTTTTGTTGCAGGTGGCGATTTGATTGATGCCATTAATACGGGTGGCTTGATTGCAGTGGAGCAACTGATACGAGAACAGTTTGGTGTCTTTATGTATAATGATGGCAAGGGACAGGTTATAAATCGTGCGGAGTTTTTACGCTGGAAATATCGTGATCATACTGAGGTGACAATACCCATTGAGGCTTCACTTTCCATACACGATCCGTTGGGTAAGTGGGAGGATCATAAAGCGTGCTGGCAGATGCAATATCGTGGCGCTCTTGGTGAGAGTCTACTCCATGTGCTTATCATTTGTGACTCGAAAATCCATACGAAACTTGCTCGAGTGTTGCTACGAGTCTTCCCCAATCTGGCACTGGATGTAATGGAAGGTGAGGAGTATTTGGGTGCCAGTGCACTGCATCTATCCATTGCGTATAGCAACAATGAGCTCGTTGCCGATCTCATCGAGGCTGGAGCCGATATCAATCAACGTGCCATTGGTAGCTTCTTTCTGCCCAGAGATCAGCAACGCATGAACCCAGCCAAGAGCACGGACTACGAGGGTTTGGCCTATATGGGTGAATATCCATTGGCCTGGGCCGCCTGCTGTGCCAATGAGAGTGTTTACAATCTACTCGTTGACTGTGGTGCTGATCCGGATGCACAGGATTCCTTTGGCAATATGATACTTCATATGGTTGTGGTCTGTGACAAATTGGATATGTTTGGCTATGCCTTACGTCATCCCAAAACACCGGCCAAGAATGGTATTGTCAATCAGACTGGTCTCACCCCGCTAACACTTGCCTGTAAGCTGGGACGTGCCGAGGTCTTTCGTGAAATGTTGGAGCTTTCCGCCCGTGAATTCTGGCGTTACAGTAACATCACCTGCTCTGGTTATCCCCTGAACGCTCTGGATACACTGTTACCCGATGGACGTACCAGTATGTCCATATAGTTGGATTCTAAATTGCATCTATATAAGTTTGACATCAATTTCAGATTGGAATTCGGCGCTTTTCATAATTTTGAATGGAACGAAACCGGAGCATCTGGACATGTTGGATGGCGGCATTATACAACGTCTACTAGAAGAGAAATGGAAGACCTTTGCTCAAAATCAGTTTCTCAAGCGTCTACTCATTCTATCCACTCATCTGCTATGTCTATCTGTCTCTGTCTATCTGCGTCCTGCACACGATGGCGATGATATGGAAACCGCTGCGGATAATGCAGATGTACCCGCCACAGCAGCTCTTACATCAGCTTCATCCCAGCTCCCAGATACTGAACCTAGCAATGATGATACGAACGATGACTACAATGCCCAGACTGTGGCACGCTATTGTGCCGAACTCGCAACCATTGCTGGTGTCCTCAGCTATGTCATCTTTCAACAGGGCGATGAGATTAAGAATCAAGGATTATCTGCCTTCCTTAAACAATTGGTATAAACCATACACTATTAAACGCAATTGACTATAATTTTTACTGGCCAATCTTCATTCTTATACTCAATAGTCACATGCTCCGGCTAAGGCAATCTTTCTCTTTTCCAATCTCCTAATCCTAGCGTGCATACCATTTCGTCTAATTGGTGATACGGATACCGAAGAGGCTATTCTTATCTTTGCTGTGCCTGGCAGCTGGTTTCTGCTTATGTTCTTTGCCGGGTAGGTCATCAGTTCAATCAATAGAACCTTAGCTAATTGCAGATACACTTACAGCGCTATACGACTCACTGGACCTTTCGTAACCATGATCTACTCCATGATAACGGGTGACATGTTCACCTTTGGCATCATTTATTCCATTGTTCTGTGTGGGTTTTCCCAAGCTTTCTACTTTCTGTACAAAGGTCACCCACAGGTGCAGTCTACCATGTTTAATACCTACACCAGCACCTGGATGGCACTCTTTCAGACCACATTGGGTGATTACAATGTAAGTACCAGCAACAGACTTGAACTGTAGGTAAAGGAATAACAGGGTTCAATGAAGAAAGTAAGGAGGAAAGTGTTATCAAATGGAAATGGTCGAATTCAAATCCTAAGAGAATCTACACTAGGATGTGAATGGCAACCGTTGAATATTCTCTGGAGTTCGCTCAATGAATGACCTTTAAGAGCTCCAGGGGTGTCCCTGCTCAACTTCTTAGGAATGTAGCCTACTAGCCTGGAAAGGGGATAAGTTCCTGCTGTACTTAGAGTTTTTTGATGCATTCCCATCAGGATTAAGTATGGATAATCTTATTAATAATTTAATTGCTTTCATTACAGTATCCGGATCTTAATCAGACGACTTATCCGAATCTATCCAAGACGGTATTTGTGATCTTTATGATATTCGTGCCGATATTACTGCTAAACATGTTGATCGCCATGATGGGTAACACCTATGTGACTGTGATTGAGCAATCGGAGAAGGAATGGATGAAGCAATGGGCCAAGATTGTTGTAACATTGGAACGTGCTGTGCCGCAGGCAGATGCCAAGGGTTATCTGGAGGCATATTCTATACCATTGGGTCCAGCCGATGATACGGGCTTTGAGGTACGCGGTGTTATGGTTATCAAAAGTAAAAGCAAGACACGTGCCAAGCAGCGTAAGGGTGCTGTCTCCAACTGGAAGGTAAGTCAGTCTAATCCTTAACTATTTTAAAGTTCCAATATCCTAACCAATCCTTGCTACAGCGTGTTGGACGTGTCACATTGACAGCGCTTAAGAAACGTGGCATGACGGGGGAGGAGATGCGTCGCCTTATGTGGGGACGTGCCTCCATCTCTAGTCCGGTTAAGGTAACTAAACAGAAGCTCAAAGATCCATATAATCTGCACACGGATTCAGATTTCACCAATGCCATGGATATGCTTGCCTTTGCCAATAACCCAGCTGCCAGCAATGGTGTACAGTTGCGCACATCAACATCAACAACAGCAGCTGCTGCTGCCTCAGTACCTGCACCGGATCCATTTCGTGATTTAATCCTTATGTCGGATCAGCGACCAGATACACATGATCCGCATTATTTTGCCGGATTGCAGAAATTAGCCAATAAAGCCTACGAACTGGTTGAGCAGACATTAAAGACACAGCCGCAGTTGGCCAAGAAACCAGTGGTAACCACAGTACCAACACCAGCAGCAACAACAATTCCTGCAGCAGCAGCCACAGGGACTACTGCAGATGCAACTGCAGCCATGGCCATGCCCATGACAAGCAATCTAACTAACTTGTTTCAGGATCCCAAAGATATGGTAGATCCCAAAAAACTGGAGGAGTTCATGAATATGCTGGCCGAGGTGGAAACGGAGGAGAGCGACAGCGGTGGTCCCATACTTGGCAAGCTATCCCTGGCTAAGCGCACACACAATGCGCTCTCCAAGGCAGACATAAAGCGCACAACAAACTTTGATGAGAAACCCATGTCATCCGTATGGGGTCAACAGCTGCCAGACATGGAGATAGAACCGGTAAGTGGCATATTTATTGACAGCAATCAGGACTTAAAAGTTGCTTCTCTTTAGAGTTTTAATTTCGAGGAAGCTGTTGCCGAAGAGGTGCTAACCATTGAACAGGAAGCTGAGGTAGAAACTGAGGATGGTAATGGTGGTCAGGATAGTGAGGATTTGCCAACAACGGAGCAGGTGCATGCCACAATGAAACAGTTTCATTTACGCAAATGCCAACCGGCACAGGATGATGCAGCGCGTCGTGCCAAAAGTGCCCGAGTACGACGCAAAAACAAGTAATTCCCATAAGGATATATATATATATATATATATAAAGGATCAAAATATATATATAAATGTACTTACAGAGTATCACCTGAGGATAGCGATGCTGAGCTGGAAAGCAAACGTCAGCAGGCGGTGCGAGGACGTTCAGCACATGCGCGCAAAGCGGCTGAATCGCCACCAGATCCACTAGAACCATGGAGCACACGTGAGCTGCAGGACATCAATAAGATACTATCGAAAAAAAACTAGACACAGGCAAAGGGATACACAGGTTAATACTATAATTGTTTTGCGTATGATATTTATTGCTTAAAACGAATACCACAAAATTAAGAAAAAAAAAATATATATATATATATATATATATATATATATAATAATTATAATTATAATTAAATTTACATATATATAATTATATATATAATCTTCGGCTGTTGCACTAACGATTCTATAAATATCCTTGCAGCATTGATATAAAATTCAAAAAAAAGCAAAAAAAAAAGGGAAAAAGAAATAGACTCAAATATTTTGTTCTTGGAACAAGCAAGAATTAGGCAAAAGAGAAGTACATTGCACACCTGAGAGATAGGAAAGAGAAGATAATTGACAGTACTTACAAGTACGAAAATTGAATTAGAATATAAGAAAAAAAGGTAGGAGTAAAAGAGAACAGAGAGAGGACAAGTATTGCACTGAAGAGAAAGGAGATCAGCAGAGCAGAATAAAGAATAAAGCATATAAAGAATAGATGATTAAAAATAAAAGCTAGAGAATATAACAAATATAAGGAGTGCTGCAGTTAGTAAAGCTAATGTAAAGTAGCAAAAAAGGATATAGAAGATTGAAGATATTAAACTTAAAGATAAAATACAGAATATAGATAAAATCTAATCGCTTAGATATAACTTTACAATTAAAATGCTGCAAGATAACTTTCTCTAAATACAAATATAATTAACTAATTATATAAATATACATGTTTAATATATGTTAGGTCTATTTATATATATATTTATATACATGTATATATATATATATATATATGAATAAAATATAAATGTGAAACCTGTAGCTTAACACTTTAGCAATGGTTATATGCTTCTCCTCCAGATAGATGTATACACTTATTGCTTAGAGTATAACTTAATTTAATGCTTTGTACAATAAAATCATACAAATTCCAAGCAAATTTATCGAGGCATTCGTTGTTGGATTAGAGTTAATTCCAATACTTAATATTTCTTTATATGATATGTACAATAAGTGTGGAATATCTTCTCATAAATCCCCATGAAGCATATACCATATCTATCAGCAGCTCTTGGCTTCACTACAATTACCTGATTAATGATAGCAAAAAGAAGTTAATTAAAATTTTAATTTTTGGGGTTTTTTTGTTTGTTTTGTTTTTTTTCTTTTCACTTTACAATGGCTTAAAATATTAAATGAATCTTAGGAGCTAGCTAATCAATTCTCCATTATATATATATAAATATATATATAAATATATATATATATATATATATATATATATACATAAACGCGCTGAATGGCAGGACGATTGGCGAGCAATCAATGCCAAACCAATTGCCTATCCCTATATAACCATTAGCAATTGCCTCCCGATGCTTCGATATGATTCGGTGCTATGCTAATGTCCAACTTTTAACTTATGAATGAAATTCGAACACTTTGATCTTAAACTAAACTTAATAATAAACTTATGCTTAAAATAAGGTGGTTGTTGTTGTTCTCCTTCTTCATCATCTTCTTCTTCTTTCTTGTTTGTTTGTATATATGTGTGTTGTGTGTGCGTGTTTGTGTTTGGTCTTGGAAATATATTTGTATTTGTTTGTTATTATCTGTTTACTTTCCTTCTATATAGAATTGTTGTCAGTAGCCGCTGCTCTGTATAGCATTATTTGTTAATGCGGCATAATTGTCTGCGTTTGTCCTTGCGCTCCAGCATTAGCATTTGTCGTTGTTGCATTTATAAATATTGGTACTGTGTTGGTATTGTTGGCGGCGGTATTATTGTGCATATGTTGCTGTTGCTGTTGATGGTGTTGCTGTTGCTGCTGCTGTTGTTGCTGTTGTTGATGGTGTTGCTGTTGTTGTTGTTGCTGTAACTGCTGCTGTGTGATCGTTGTTGCATTTGTTGGTGTACCGCCTAACTGTAAGATTTGCTGTGCCGTCAACAATTGCGTTGGAATTATCACTTGCTGCTGTTGATTATGCTGCGCTGCTGCTGCTGCCGCTTGTACGGCAGCAACTTGCTGCTGCTGTTGTTGCTGTTGCTGCTGCTGTTGCATTTGTAATCGCAGTAAATGCAATTGATTGGCATTAATGGAAATCTATAAGAAATAATAGTGGTCAATAAAAGCAACCAAATCTAATCAATACCAAAAACTTACCGGCACATTGGTCAATTCTCCTGTGGGTGTAACAACCTGCTGTAACAATTGAATTTGCTGCTGTTGCTGTTGCTGCTGCTGTTGTTGCTGCTGATGTTGCTGTTGCTGTTGAGCCAGATTCTGTAGTAGCGCTGTTTGCTGTGCAGCCGTTGCCGGCGCTGGTGTTGCCGTCAATTGGCCATTTGGCCCGGCGGTGAGTATAAGCTGTTGGGCCGGCTGTTGTGTAACTATATTAAGACCGAGACTATTCTGCTGTTGTTGTTGTTGTTGGTGTAATTGCTGTACCAATTGATTAGGCTGCTGTCCGGGTAACGCTATGAAGTATTGCAACTGTTGACCACCAGCACCTTGTTGTATGATTTGCACTTGTTGTGGCTGATGTTGTTGCGCTGTTAACTGATGTAACTGTTGATTATTGGTGGCAGCAGCTGCCGCAAAAATATCGGGATTAACAGTGCTAAAACCAAGCACTTCTGCAGCAGTGGCTTCCAGTTTTCCAGTAGCAGCAGCAGCAGGTACATTGACACCAGTCACAACATTGCTGGGTGTATAAGTGGCACTGGGATTGTTATTGTTGTTAGCAACATTAGATACTGTTGTAGTGGTAGCAGCAGCAGTAGAACTACCAGATCCTGAAACATTTGAGCAGTTTGGCTCTTTGGCTTTTTGTGTTGTCGACGGTTTAATTTCCTCGCGCGGCACAATATCAATGAGAAAATCAAATTGATCATAATTGGCAATAGCTTGGGCAATATCAGAACGTTGCAGTGTACGCCGTCGACTCTCCTCAGTGTGCACCCAAGCACGCATTGTTAGTTCCTGAATGAAATATTCACATGCTTTGGCAAATAGTAGCGGCGCCTCGCCAGCAATCATTTTTGCATTCTCATCCAATTTCATAATCTTTTTGATTCGCGCCAATGGCAATACCTGATGCTTTGCGTCCACTTGCACAATCCCATTTACATCACTTAAAATGTTTGGCCAAAAATTGTCAATTGTTGGGGGCGGTTTACGTGCAACTTGTACACGTGCCGCCTTAGCGGGTTTCTCCTTTGGCGTTGTCATTGGTGTAACGCTTATTGTATTGTACGTTGGATTGTTGCTGGTGCCAGTGGCGTTTACGGTGCTACTGCTGGTGCTGCTGCTGCCACAATTAGTGTTTGTCACTGATATTGTTGTTTGCATTGGCATTGTAATTGGCTGTGACGTCACAATTACAGCATTTGGACGCCTCAGGGCCGGCGCTGTTGTTGCTGTTGTCTTTGTTATTGCACCACTTACGCATTCTACTTTAATCGGTGTCACGGTAATTGTATTATCAAACAACGTTGTGGTATTGCTACAATGTTTATTAAAAAAAATAATTTAATATAAATAATACAACTATATAAACAAAAAAAAATAACTACATTACAGCAATAATACAACACAATATATACACACTGTACCGAGCTCTGCTGCCTGCGGAGATAGCAGAGACACTTACCTGTTTGGCGCCTTATTTGTGCCGCCATTGTTGGTGGCGTACATGGCCACTATAGCTGAGGTGGTGCACGTGTATTGTTGGCAATTGGTTGTGTTTTAAGCGCGGTTACAGCTTTAAAAAATGTGTTTAAATTGACTAAAATTTTGTGTTAGTGGTAAATTTCGCAAATGCGTAATGCATACACAATGCGCTAGGGATGACAATTAGCTTGTAAAACTATCGATCATTTTTATATTATTAATTGCACGCTTTAGAGCTGCCAACCGATCTGATATTATTGCAGACAATTATCGATATCGTTATGTCGCATGTGTTGAGCACATTTACAGCCCCAACCAATTGTTGATATATCTTTTCTACAACAAATAAATAATATTGTTAAATGGTTACCAATAAACAGGATGAAGAAGGTGGCATGCCTACAACATCAGTAATAGCTGGGCTGCCACAAAAACGTTTTTACCGGCAAAGAGCACACTCAAATCCCATAGCGGATCATAGTTTTGATTAGTAAGTTACTTGAATTTATTGACACACTTAATCTAAATTCAAATAACTTACAGTCCAGCGCGCCCAGAGGATGTTAATTGGAGTTTACTTTATCCAACTAGCATTAATAGCGAAAAACAAGTCCAATTTGCTGATATTGGTTGTGGTTATGGTGGATTTTTGGTTACGCTAGGCGAAATGTTTCCTAATAAATTAACAATTGGCATGGAAATACGTGTTAAAGTTTCCGATTATGTTGTAGATCGCATTGCTGCATTAAGACTTAGGCATGCCGATACAAATGGTTTTCAAAATATTGCCTGCATACGTACCAATGCCATGAAATATTTACCTAATTACTTTAAAAAGGGTCAACTTGAGAAAATGTTCTTTTTGTATCCAGATCCACATTTTAAGCGTGCCAAGCATAAGTGGCGCATTATTAATCAGGCTTTGCTCTCCGAGTATGCATATGTTCTAGGAAGTGGGGTAAATTGTTGTTATTTTATATTTGTTTATATATATTTGGTATGGTACAAACTAATAATAATCATTGATAATTTACTAACAAAAAAAAAAAAAAAAAACGAACTTTTTACCTTACCCATGCAACAATAAGTATAGATGTGTATATTGGTTTATAGGGTATGGTATACACCATGACGGATGTAAAGGATCTACACAAATGGATTGTCTCCCATATGACGCAGCATCCCCTATATGAAAGACTTACTGATGATGAAGCTGTAAGTAAACTCGTCATAGATGTCCGATTCATGCATATACCTTGATATGCTATTCCTATTTAATTTTTTATGTTTTCAGGACAAGGATCCTATTACACCTAAGCTTTACCAAAGCAGCGAAGAAGGCGCCAAAGTAGTACGCAATAAAGGTGATCACTTTTTAGCTATTTTCCGACGTATCTAGCAATATATTTTTCACAAATATATATATATAAACAAAATGTTATAAATTATTTATGTATATATATGTTTATATTTAACATAAATAATTTAAGTGATTTTTAACACTTTTTACAAGCATTTAAAGTAATGAATTGCGTTGTCCAATCCCGGCGCAACTTATAATCGTTTGACCAAAATCGTTATATTCGATATTAAATTTGATTCCAGTCATTTTTTCAGCCACATAAATAGCAGTTCTTGTATGTTTGGTTAATGGTCCGGTTCTTAAAGTTGAGCAACCATCGGCTAACACCATATAAATAATCAACTGATCTTGCATATAGGAGTCTACACAAACTTCATTTTTTATATAATTAGCCAATTCACATGATGCATTCGATCCAATCATATGGCCATCAACGTTCTTTTCACCAACGGTACCTGAGCCCAATACACAACCGGAAGTGGTTAATGCCCTTAACATGATACCAGCACCATTGTCACGTGCTCTATCTGGTGTATGCTTCAAGACCTGTATATTGCACTCATTATCTGGCCAGAGACGATGTATCTCGCGCTCTGCGGAATGTTGCATATCGAAAGCAATACATTTGGGCAGTCGTCCGGCATAGTATGCGGAACCATTTACCAGACGAAATTTACCAAAATCAGTAAATTGTGCAGCGGTGATTGCGCGAATTGGTTCAATATCTAGTTGACAACGTCCATTGCCACGAGGGTAGAAACCATATTGCAAAACTTTAATATCAAAATTAATTCCAAAACGCTTTAAATTCGCCTGTAGTACATCTTGCATATATTCCACCTGTGGTGAGAATGACACATTTGTCCCACCTATAATGTCAATGCTGGACGCAACGTTACCAAATAATAGAACGGGCATAATCATTTGATATATAAGCGTTATACTAGCTGCAGTACGTGTATCCACTTTGTATATACCGCTTATTATGGTGCGCGGTGTAAACTCCAGCTGGGTGGAAAACAAGGCATTGCCGGTGACTTCAGCTTTGGCAATATCACGCAATAAATTCAGACCATGTAAATGTTGATGGGAAAGACCCGGTTTTGGGCGATTTGCACGTATTTTAACAACACGGACTGGACGATTTAATATAGCACTTAAGCTTAGAGCATTGCGCAGCGCCTGTCCACCACCCTCTAGGTAGGATCCATCAATTTCCACAAAATCAGTCATGTTCTTATTGCCTGTGTATGCATCACACATATTATTTATTTATATTTAAAATAAAAACTTATAAAAAAAGCTTATTACCGATTACCGCAATTCTTATAATACTTTTGTATATATTTTTATTTGGTCAATTACGTTTGAGAAGTCAATTTCAAATGCCACTTGGGTTACAATCGGAGATGTGGTAGTTAAAATTTATCGATATATATATTTGATGCAATGCATTACCAAAAACAGATTTGCAGCACTAAGCCGTTGCGCTGCAATAATAGAAAAATCCAAACACTGCGTTTTACCTTTGTTGGCAGCTAAAAATAAAAAAAAATTTCAATAAGAAAATAACTTAAAAAATTTACTTGAAACTAATTAACAGTTGTTAGCCGTTTCTTTTCATATAGTTATTTTTGAACTGCGTAAATGGTGACATTATGTCAAAAATTTACTTACTGCCAATAGCCGTTTTTCTAATATTTCAAGTGACTTTTCTTGGAACGTAAGTATTTTTTTTAATGAGACTAACCACTGTTCTTATTGTGGTTAATAACTTTGCAATGTAATTCTTTTACAGTTATATTGTAGCTGTTTTGGAGGGTCATGTAGTACCTACAGTACCCTATATAAGCGATGCTGCCACTTATTCACCGGAAAGCTGCATATTCGGTCAATTAATAAATATTGGCAGTGTTCTTTGTAAGTTATTATCGGCATGCATGATCATGAGTCATTCACTGATTGTTAAACATAAAAATTACAAGTACGTAGTTACGTTTAAATTACGAAAAAGGGGACTTTTTATTGCAATTACTAATTACTTTAGATTTTAAAATTCATATTGTTTTTATGCGTACTGTCCATTATCTATATTGCAAAGTCCATAAAATTTGAAGTATAAGCACGAAAGTTATTCAATAACAATAAAAACGCTAATATATAGGCAATACAGTAAATATAGTAGAGTATATATAGTAATATGTGTGAAGGATAAAAAGCTCGTCATAGTCGAGTACACCCGACTGAAGTGTTCTTATTTAATTTGTTTTTTAATATATAATATGTTATTTCTTGTAGTGGGTGTTACAATATATGTACGATATCGTCATGTACTGCAATTATTTGAGCATCATCCAGATTTGGATATGACTATACTACGTAACAATCGTTTGGCCCTATGGTTTGGCATGTTATCCTGTCTGGGCATCAGTTTCGTTGGAAATTTTCAGGAGACAAACGTGCGCATAGTACATTTTATTGGTGCATTCTGTTGCTTTGGCTGTGGTACTTTATACTTTTGGATGCAAGCCCTTATCACATATATGATATTCCCAATGGCTGGGACACGTTTGTCTGCTCATATCCGTCTTGGTATGGCTGTTTGCTGTACAATATTATTTATAATGTTGGCTGTAACTGGAGTCATGTCTCATATACTGTTTAATGGTCAAAATCCACGCAAATGGTAAGTGAAAAAAAAAAATTTTTTTGTTCAAGAATTTTTCTTATTAATATCGAAATTTATTGCAGGTATCCATCGGATGGCGGCTGGTATTATCATGTTATAAGCACAATTTCAGAATGGATTATAGCGACTATCTTCAGCTTCTTTATACTTAGCTTTACACCAGAATTTCGTGATGTGTCACTGGATCATCCGCAAATCTCTTTGCTTTCATATTCAATGACAGTATAGGAAAGAATTATCTAATTCCATGTCAATTGAAGATTTTTAAGGCATAAGACCACAGTCAGAGCTGATTATATTTAATTAGAATTACAACTGGCCGTTAATCTTAAGGAGTGTAATCTCAAAATGTTTCTTATAAACATATATGGGTACTGCTTCTGTGGTTCTATATAACCTATTAATGTAACTCCACATGTAGAGTAGTGATACATACGATATATATGCATGACTTCTTGTTGTCCATAACTGTATACTTACTGGCGATTATTGAAGAAGAAGACGCAAGAGAGCGTATCTATTTTATATATCCTATACGCACATTTTACTTGCTAAAAACGGCAGAGAACGGAGTTTAAACAAATTTTGAGTTCATCCGATTATCCATTTAAATTTAATCTCTTAGTGGTGCTAAAACAAAACAAAATAAAGAAAAAAAAACTCTTTTCGCATTTGTAATACACATTGCTGTGATATAGTTACAAATCTGAATGAGAATTGAATTGAATTCCAAGTGCAGGTCATTGCCAGCCCGATGAATTCAATATGCTTGAGACACAAATTGTACACGCTTCATTTACAGAATTGTACATTTTATTGTTAACCAATTTATCTCTCTTATTATTTTCTTTTTATATATATGTAAACTATAAAAGTTAAAATTGGAATTTACAGAAAATTATTTGTAATGAATATGAAGAAGAAAAAAAATAAACTGTAAAAAATAATGAAATTTTCCAATCAATTCTTGATACATTTTAAGTATTATCGTTTTCGATCTCTGGAACGATCACTTTCACGATGCTTATGACCAGTTCGATTGTTATGCACATTACTGCTGCCACCGCCTAGATTACTACTACCACCGCCACCGCCACCGCTACCACCACCACCGCCGCCTCCACCTCCTCCACCACCACCGCCGCTGTTACGATGCGAGGATGAGGAGGAGTAACGATTGTGAGACTTCCCCGAGTTAGTGCCAGAATTGCGGTATTTATCGCTATCATTTAGATTATTGCTGCCTGCATTGCTTGAACGTTCCTTTTTCATATAATATTCAGAGCGTTCTCTGGATGATTTCCTAGATTATATACATAATTAATAAGGAAAATATGTAATTAATTAATCAATATATTCTTACCGTTTACGGTGCTTGCTATGCGGTGAACTAGAGCGTGACGGAGAGCGTGAGTAATGACGCGATTTTTTTTTATGTTTTGGCACCGAACGTGAACGGGATCTGGAGGATCTACTGCGATCACGATCACGTTCACGTTCTCTTTCACGATCACGTTCACGATCCCTTTCGCGTTCACGATGCGATTTCTTAGAACGATCACGACTTGGCGAGCGACTACGTGAACGTGAACGTGGTGTACGCGATTGTGTACGGGTACGGGATCTTGAACGTGAATGCGAATCCTTTTTAGGTGATTTCTCCGTGGGTAACGGCACAGCACGCTGTATAAATCCACCCCACGCATTGTGCGAACCATTATTTCGATCCACTGTAATAACAGCCGGCGGCGTATTAGCCTCCTTAGTCTTGTTGCGTGCATCAATATAACGTTTTTTTAACTCTTCAACAGCTGCTTCCAGTTTTTCAACAACCGGCTTGGCACGCGTATAAAGCTCCATAACACGATAACAAATATCAGTTATATTGGCCATGGGTACACGGAATATGCCAAACCATGGCGGAGTATGTGGCAATGGTATATTAAGTTTACGTGCACTTAAATAAATACAAGCACAAGCAATTGCTTCTGGAGTATAACGCATAAATACATCTGTACGCAATGAATCATTCATAAAATTCCATGACATTTGCATCAATTTTTCATGCTTCTCGTACTGCAGCACCTGCAGATACATGACAATCAGTTTATGTGGATGCTTTACATGAACACAGAATCCCAATTCTTTGAGTACACGTCTCTCCGCTTTAATTACTTGTGTCTTCATATTTGTGTAGTATTGGTCTAGAACCATTGGAGATATTTCTCTATAAAATGAAACTGCTATTAGGAAAATTTAAAATGTAACAATATTTGGGGTTAATACTTACTTTTGGGCGCGTACTTGTTTGATATGATGGAAGACATTTATTACATCACGTATTCGACGTGGTGCTTCTTCAATTTTAGATGCAAGACAAACGCAGCTCATTGCTACCGTTTCCATATTGTGCCGTACAAAGCTTTTTGAATAGAAAAACCGCTGGAATAGCACTTGACCTGTGGCCATGGCTACTTGAGGTAATCGCAGCAATATACCAGCTGTTTGTATTAGTTCACAGCCAAGTATACGTAAATCCTTTTCGGTTTCATGATCGAGTCCATCTTGACTAGACGGCGTCACATCAATTTTCTCTTCCGGTATCAGACTATTCTCCAAGGTAAGCACAATTTTATTGAAAAGACGTGGATACATAGGTTTTGTGACCTCTCCTTCACCAGAGTGCCCATCATTTACACCAGCAGATGCAGCCGCAGCTCCAGCGGCAGTTCCGCTATTTGTATTATTTGATATATTCACATTATTTGAATGCACAGAACTGACTGTCAGCACATTGGTAATTGTTTGTACCGCATTTGCTGTGGACGTTACTGTGGTTGTTTGTATGACGCCAGTCGTGGCGGTGATTACCGATGTAGCACCACGACTGGCCATTTCAACTTCCTATTATCTTTTCTTTTTAAATTAAAATATAAATTTATTATGTTATGCGTGGTACACATTTAATACACATCTGTAAATTGACAGCACGGTGCATATAAAAACGTTTACACTAATAAAATACTAAATACAAGCGCATAAGTTATCGATGTTAATGTTCGAAAACTATCGAGAGATTATGGCTTAAAACTTTCATCTCTAAGCAGCATACAGTTCGAACTTCGAAGTACATTTGGTACGAACGTGTTCGCGTGGCCGCTGCGCGCTGTAAAAGAGAAAAAGTCTTCTAAGTGTAATATTGGGGACTTGGGAAAATTATAATTTGGAACTGTTGTGCAGTTAATACATACGCACATACATAAAGGACTTGCAATAGTGTAAACGTTTTTAAAAAACGTATTTTGTTTAAACTACAATATTAAAAAGTGTAGAAAAAAGTGAAGTTGGGAAAACGCCGAGAGCGCCGCACTGCCATCTGAGAAATTGTGCAAAATGAGTGGGGATGTGGCTGCTGAAAATGTAAGTAAATTCGAGACGTATTTATTTTTATGTAATTTTCATCTGTTCTGCAAATGCACAAATGAAACGTGCAAAAGTCTTGATTTTTGTACTCTTTAAAAAAATAATAATTTATGAGCATTTCTAACCAGTGCAACTGTCGACCGACCTGCACTTAAATCATGCGTAGTCGCATTACAATAAAAAAAGAGTAAAACGCCTTTTGGTAATTTACGAAAATGGCGACAATGCAAGCAAGTAGTTGATGGCAGGGGCAGGCGGTATGAAAACGTCGAGAGACGACGGCCACAATGTGTATTTGGCACAGGCACAGTGTGACCGATTTACGAGACTTAATACACATGCAGTATTTTGTGTGCAATAATTTTGAATCTGTGAAATATTTTGTATCTTTACTTTTGTACTTTGTCAATTTTATTGTTTTTATACGATATGTGTGCAGGTGTAAAAATTTTAGTAGCTGTATAGAAATATATATTTATACCTAAATTAATTTAATGTGTCTATATAATTGTTGAATGAGATAAATTCAAGGCTTTGTGTGCACCTGTATAACAATGCAAGTAACATTAACAACCTTAGAGTATTTTTTTAAATCCGATATTTTTAATTTTTGAGATTCGGTCACACTGCGTTGCGTTTAAAAGTAAGTAATCACATGTATATGTATATCCATATACTTGTGCATATATAATAACAGCCTTGGTCTGCGTTATTGCAGCACCAACGTTAAAATTATGTTCCACTTAAACTCAACATCAAAGCAATTGCTTTGTTATCTGTATATGTGTTAGCCGTCATGTATAAAGGATTCCTGTCTGCCTCTTGTGGCAGTCATTGTCGTTACAAACAAATATATATATATATCTTCTTCTTTCCGCGTAGAAAAAATTATTCCTAATACTCTGAACACATTTTACATTTATAAATTTGTAAGGGGTTGATTTTCACCACGTGGTAGTTTGGTGTGCTTATGCCTTAACGTCACATAAATACACATACATATAAATATATATATTTATATATAAATTCACCGTAATTAAAAAATTACATATGTAGCCGTAGATTTGTAGTTCGACAAATAATTGACTTTTAGAATTGCTACTTAAGTGGTTCACACTCAACAAACATATGCACAACACATTGGAATTGAACGCACAGGTAGTTTAAGCATTGTGTTCATTTATTCTTTGTTACTTATGCTGTATGTAGCTTATATGAACAAAAGATGAAATTTCAAACTATCCTGTTATTGGGTATTTATTGCAAATCATACGTTCATTTTCAATGTTACCGGCTAAGTGGATGGATAAGTGGGGGGACAATTGATGATGACATTCCATTGCTAGCGCGTAAAAAGGTGAAAAAGGAGAAACAGGATAAGAAAAGTAAAAAGAAACGGATAAAAGAAGAGTTTGATGATGATTATGGCAGCGCTAAACCCAAAAAGAAAAAGATCAAAAAGGTAAGTAAAATATTATAAGTTTGATAACAATAATAATAATGATAATGCAATAAAAAAAATAATCAAAAATTTTAATTTTATTTTTAATAGGAAAACGAAATTAAATCAGAATCCGTTTCACCAATAAAACGTTCACGCAAGGTTAAAGAGGAAGACTCTGAGGAAGTTTGGAGATGGTAAGTTTTATATTGCACATTTAATAACAAAAACAGCAAACGACTGCAAAGTTATCGATATATTAGGTGTGATAAAAAGTTCACGGGCTGTTTTTTTTTTTTATTATTTTTTTATTTATAACTGGTCTACTTAAAGTATGAAAACTAATTTATACTATTTATATGATTTATTTTTAAATCTTTCATTCCATTTAAAAAAAAAAACTTCTCAAGAAATCGGCACAAATAATAGGGATATCTGGCCTATACGGTGAAGCTATTAAAATGAATTGTTGTCATCTATTACAAACAGTGCTAAGAACTCTTTTACTTATATATATGTATATATATATATATATATCAATGGGTATAAATATTTTGATGCATGTGTGCACGTAGCGGCTTACTTACCTAGCGTATGTGCATGTGTATGCGTGTGTGAAGTTTGAATGTCACTGACCTACATTTTGAAAGTCACATTTGGTGAGTGAGAATATATAGCAGCAGGCGGCAGATGAGTAACTAAACTTTTGGCCATTCACCGCGGCACGCGTGCGTCAGCTGTTTTTTGTTCTACCTTATTTTTTTCTCTTTGTGTCAGCACACAATACAAATTGAGGTTATGTTTCATTCAGAGGTTACTTTGCGTAATGTGATTGACACTAAAGAGCAGCAAAAGCAGCAGCAGCAACAGCGAGAGCAGCGTCAAATGGCAAATGTGACGCTTTTGCTGTCGTTGTTCGTTGCAAAACGTGAATTAAATTTAATATATTTAAAACAACAACAGCCACAGCAAAGATATTCTAGAGTTGCCACTAAAATAAATGTTAATAATAAAACGAATAACAGTAAATTAAAAATTAAAAAAAAATCAAACTATGCTAATCATTTAAGGTGGGAAGAGGAGAAGCGTGAAGATGGCGTTAAATGGTCAACACTTGAGCACAAAGGACCAGTTTTTGCTCCATTATATGAGCGTGTACCACATAATGTACGATTTTATTATGATGGTAAACCATTGGAGCTGACCGAGGAGACAGAAGAGGCGGCAACGTTCTATGCAAAAATGTTAAATCATGATTACTGCACCAAGGATGTATTCAATACTAATTTCTTTAAGGATTTCCGCAAAACAATGACCTCCAAGGAGAAGGATATTATAAAAGACTTTAGAAAATGTAATTTTCAGCAAATGCATGAGTATTTTTTAGCTGAATCTGAGAAACGAAAAGCGGCCACCAAAGAGGAGAAATTGGCTAAGAAAAATGATAATGAAGCATTAATTAAAGAATATGGATTCTGTATGATTGATGGTCATAAAGAGAAAATTGGTAATTTCCGACTTGAGCCGCCAGGATTGTTTCGTGGACGTGGCGAACATCCTAAAATGGGAATGATTAAGCGTCGTATACGTGCACAAGATGTATCAATTAATTGTGGTAAACAATCTAAAGTGCCGCGTCCACCGCATGGTCAAACCTGGAAAGAAGTACGACATGATAATACAGTAACTTGGTTAGCCTCCTGGATTGAAAATGTTCAGGGACAAGTGAAATATATTATGTTAAATCCATCATCAAAGCTAAAAGGCGAAAAAGATCATATAAAATATGAGACGGCACGTCGTCTGGATAAAGTTATTGATAAAATACGTGCCACATATCGTGATGAATGGAAATCAAAAGAGATGCGTGTACGTCAAAGAGCTGTGGCATTATATTTTATCGATAAATTAGCACTGAGAGCGGGTAACGAAAAGGATGAGGATCAAGCGGATACCGTTGGCTGCTGTTCATTGCGTGTAGAGCATGTACAATTGCATAAACATCTCAATGGCAAAGAGAATGTGGTCGTATTTGATTTCCCTGGTAAGGATTCCATACGTTATTACAATGAGGTTGAAGTGGAGAAGCGCGTCTTTAAAAATCTAGAATTATTTATGGAGAATAAAAAAGAAGGTGATGATCTATTTGATCGCCTTAACACCCAAGTGCTAAATGAGCATCTTAAGGAGCTGATGGACGGTATGTTAAATCAATTTATTCATTATCCATAATTATTATATATACTATATATATATTATACAATATATTAATAGGACTCACGGCAAAAGTATTTCGTACATATAACGCATCGAAAACGTTGCAAAATCAATTGGATCTACTTACCGATCCGGAAGCATCAGTTGCTGAAAAATTGCTCTCCTATAATCGGGCTAATCGGGCTGTGGCCATTCTCTGTAACCATCAGCGTTCGGTGCCCAAAGGTCATCAGAAATCAATGGATAATCTAAAGGAGAAAATACGCGCCAAGCGCGATGCCATTGATGACTGTGAGGCCGAATATCATGTAATTATTATAAATTCTATATAATATTAATTATATACATATATTTAATTAATAATTTCTATATTATAATTTAGGATCTGAAAAAGGCGGCCAAGCGTGGTTCCGTCAAAGAGAAGGTAATTGCCGATAAGAAAGGCAAATCCTTAGAGAAAATGAAGGAACAGCTGAAGAAATTGGAATTACAAGAGACTGACAGAGACGAGAATAAGACCATTGCCCTGGGCACATCCAAATTAAATTATCTCGATCCACGTATATCGGTTGCCTGGTAAATATATATATATATATATATATATAATTATAATTCATTATATTCTTATCATTTTATTATAGGTGTAAAAAGAACGGCGTACCGATTGAAAAGATCTTCAATAAAACGCAAAGAACCAAATTTCTTTGGGCCATTCATATGGCCGATGAAAAGTATCGTTTTTAAAGAAGAAGAAGAAGATGATGAAGATGAAGAAGAAGAAAAAGAATCGAAAGAAATTTCTGTTTTTATAAATATAATTAGCAACAACTCATATAAACAAGGATACATTTTGACACACATTTACTACAGACACAGAGAACAAACAACAGACACAAAGAGAATGGAACATACATACATATATATATATATATATATATATATACATACATACATACATAGATACATATGTATGTGCATACAGGCAGCATGGAATGGAGTGTCTATAATATAAAAAGATCAATACGATTCAATATTGTTCTCATTCTCGTCCCACCACCACCACCACAACCAGCACCACCACCACCACCAGTACCAAAATACACACGGAGATGCACACAAAATATCTATATCTATATATATATATATATATATATAATAATACATATAAGTATATGTATGTATATATATATGTACATCTATAATGTGCAACACTTCAGAGAAATGTTTCAATTTCTTTGTACATCAACTTTGCTTTGCAACAACAACAACAACAACAACAACAACAGCAGCGAAAGTAGAAGGAAATGAGACATAACTGATAATAGCTTATCTTTTTTCACATTGATTGCGCACAGTGAAAATGTCAACAAATTATGGAAATGCATGTGCTGCACTTGGCAGCGGTTGCAACGTCTCTACAGTCCACAACAAATGGATATTGATTAAGAGAAATGTATAAGATATATACTTAAAGAAGAAGAAGAAGACCAATATATATATATATATATATATATGATGCATACACATGTAAAGTTTTACATAAAGATTATGTAACTTTATTATATTTACATATATATGTATATATATGTTTATGTGTGCGTGTATGTATGTGTTATACATATATATATATATATATATATGTGTGTGTGTGTGTGTAGGAGACGTAAAAGCGCCGCCGCCGAGAACAACATATTTTGTGTGTTATACAACAAAACGTAAAGAGAAACAAAACACAAAACAAAACGGCAAAAAAAAAAAGCTGATATCAATTTTTTTTTTTTTTTGATAGTTTATTATTATTATTATTAATATTATTATTATTATTATAATAATTATGATAATGATTTCATTTCTTTGTAAAGTCTACCCACTGTATGAAAATATTTGATTTCATGTTTATTACCTATAGTTGATCTTTGTTTAGCAAAAAAAAAAAAAACAAGAAAACAAGAAAAAAGAAAAAAAATTAAGTAAAAAAAGTTTATATCTACAATTTATAATACAATTTACATTTTACAATAATTTAAGTGCTAAGAAGAAAGAGAAAAAGAAGAGAATCCTTGTAGCCCACTTTTAGCATAGCATAATTTATTCGATTATAGTTGAGAAGAGCAGCGCAAAGCGAGAGCGCAATTGGTAACAAAACAAATATATAAAAAGAATATATTAAAATTAACTAAGAACCATTTATATAAATAAAAAAAAACATAATAAATTATAAACAAAACAAAACAAAGCAAAAATAATAAAAAAAAAAGGGTTAACAATTTTATATAAATATATGTATATATATATATATATATATATATGTATATATGTATGTATATTTATGTATGTATTTAATTTTTGTGCACAATATCATGCCTAATACATATATATATATATATATGAAAATCTATGCATATATATCCTTCAATATATATATATATATATATATACCTTTTAAAAGCGATTCTGTTTTTTTTTATTAAAAGAACGCCCCGTGTTTTCACTATGTTGTATGATTATTGTTTTATACATTTAATTAATATTAAATTTACTATATTTTTTTTTTTAAATAGTTTTATTTTGTACAAAACAAACACAACAACAACAACAAATAATAATAACAGATCTAAACTAATTATAATTATTATTAGTATTTTTATTTTTTTTTTCGTTTTACATACTCAATGTAATGTAAAGTTTACACACACACACACACACAAATAAAAACAATCAAATGAAAACGTAACAAAAAAAGAGAAGAGAGAAAGAAAACCATAATATATGCCCAATACATAGACAGGTTTCAAATTCTGTTCCAATGTTCCATACATGTATGGTTTCCTTTCTCTCTTCTCTTTTTTTGTTACGTTTTCATTTGATTGTTTTTATTTGTGTGTGTGTGTGTGTGTAAACTTTACATTACATTGAGTATGTAAAACGAAAAAAAAAATAAAAATACTAATAATAATTATAATTAGTTTAGATCTGTTATTATTATTTGTTGTTGTTGTTGTGTTTGTTTTGTACAAAATAAAACTATTTAAAAAAAAAAATATAGTAAATTTAATATTAATTAAATGTATAAAACAATAATCATACAACATAGTGAAAACACGGGGCGTTCTTTTAATAAAAAAAAACAGAATCGCTTTTAAAAGGTATATATATATATATATATATATTGAAGGATATATATGCATAGATTTTCATATATATATATATATATGTATTAGGCATGATCTTGTGCACAAAAATTAAATACATACATAAATATACATACATATATACATATATATATATATATATATACATATATTTATATAAAATTGTTAACCCTTTTTTTTTTATTATTTTTGCTTTGTTTTGTTTTGTTTATAATTTATTATGTTTTTTTTTATTTATATAAATGGTTCTTAGTTAATTTTAATATATTCTTTTTATATATTTGTTTTGTTACCAATTGCGCTCTCGCTTTGCGCTGCTCTTCTCAACTATAATCGAATAAATTATGCTATGCTAAAAGTGGGCTACAAGGATTCTCTTCTTTTTCTCTTTCTTCTTAGCACTTAAATTATTGTAAAATGTAAATTGTATTATAAATTGTAGATATAAACTTTTTTTACTTAATTTTTTTTCTTTTTTCTTGTTTTCTTGTTTTTTTTTTTTTTGCTAAACAAAGATCAACTATAGGTAATAAACATGAAATCAAATATTTTCATACAGTGGGTAGACTTTACAAAGAAATGAAATCATTATCATAATTATTATAATAATAATAATAATATTAATAATAATAATAATAAACTATCAAAAAAAAAAAAATTGATATCAGCTTTTTTTTTTGCCGTTTTGTTTTGTGTTTTGTTTCTCTTTACGTTTTGTTGTATAACACACAAAATATGTTGTTCTCGGCGGCGGCGCTTTTACGTCTCCTACACACACACACACACATATATATATATATATATATGTATAACACATACATACACGCACACATAAACATATATATACATATATATGTAAATATAATAAAGTTACATAATCTTTATGTAAAACTTTACATGTGTATGCATCATATATATATATATATATATATATTGGTCTTCTTCTTCTTCTTTAAGTATATATCTTATACATTTCTCTTAATCAATATCCATTTGTTGTGGACTGTAGAGACGTTGCAACCGCTGCCAAGTGCAGCACATGCATTTCCATAATTTGTTGACATTTTCACTGTGCGCAATCAATGTGAAAAAAGATAAGCTATTATCAGTTATGTCTCATTTCCTTCTACTTTCGCTGCTGTTGTTGTTGTTGTTGTTGTTGTTGTTGTTGTTGCAAAGCAAAGTTGATGTACAAAGAAATTGAAACATTTCTCTGAAGTGTTGCACATTATAGATGTACATATATATATACATACATATACTTATATGTATTATTATATATATATATATATATATATAGATATAGATATTTTGTGTGCATCTCCGTGTGTATTTTGGTACTGGTGGTGGTGGTGGTGCTGGTTGTGGTGGTGGTGGTGGGACGAGAATGAGAACAATATTGAATCGTATTGATCTTTTTATATTATAGACACTCCATTCCATGCTGCCTGTATGCACATACATATGTATCTATGTATGTATGTATGTATGTATATATATATATATATATATATGTATGTATGTTCCATTCTCTTTGTGTCTGTTGTTTGTTCTCTGTGTCTGTAGTAAATGTGTGTCAAAATGTATCCTTGTTTATATGAGTTGTTGCTAATTATATTTATAAAAACAGAAATTTCTTTCGATTCTTTTTCTTCTTCTTCTTCTTCATCTTCATCATCTTCTTCTTCTTCTTTAAAAACGATACTTTTCATCGGCCATATGAATGGCCCAAAGAAATTTGGTTCTTTGCGTTTTATTGAAGATCTTTTCAATCGGTACGCCGTTCTTTTTACACCTATAATAAAATGATAAGAATATAATGAATTATAATTATATATATATATATATATATATATTTACCAGGCAACCGATATACGTGGATCGAGATAATTTAATTTGGATGTGCCCAGGGCAATGGTCTTATTCTCGTCTCTGTCAGTCTCTTGTAATTCCAATTTCTTCAGCTGTTCCTTCATTTTCTCTAAGGATTTGCCTTTCTTATCGGCAATTACCTTCTCTTTGACGGAACCACGCTTGGCCGCCTTTTTCAGATCCTAAATTATAATATAGAAATTATTAATTAAATATATGTATATAATTAATATTATATAGAATTTATAATAATTACATGATATTCGGCCTCACAGTCATCAATGGCATCGCGCTTGGCGCGTATTTTCTCCTTTAGATTATCCATTGATTTCTGATGACCTTTGGGCACCGAACGCTGATGGTTACAGAGAATGGCCACAGCCCGATTAGCCCGATTATAGGAGAGCAATTTTTCAGCAACTGATGCTTCCGGATCGGTAAGTAGATCCAATTGATTTTGCAACGTTTTCGATGCGTTATATGTACGAAATACTTTTGCCGTGAGTCCTATTAATATATTGTATAATATATATATAGTATATATAATAATTATGGATAATGAATAAATTGATTTAACATACCGTCCATCAGCTCCTTAAGATGCTCATTTAGCACTTGGGTGTTAAGGCGATCAAATAGATCATCACCTTCTTTTTTATTCTCCATAAATAATTCTAGATTTTTAAAGACGCGCTTCTCCACTTCAACCTCATTGTAATAACGTATGGAATCCTTACCAGGGAAATCAAATACGACCACATTCTCTTTGCCATTGAGATGTTTATGCAATTGTACATGCTCTACACGCAATGAACAGCAGCCAACGGTATCCGCTTGATCCTCATCCTTTTCGTTACCCGCTCTCAGTGCTAATTTATCGATAAAATATAATGCCACAGCTCTTTGACGTACACGCATCTCTTTTGATTTCCATTCATCACGATATGTGGCACGTATTTTATCAATAACTTTATCCAGACGACGTGCCGTCTCATATTTTATATGATCTTTTTCGCCTTTTAGCTTTGATGATGGATTTAACATAATATATTTCACTTGTCCCTGAACATTTTCAATCCAGGAGGCTAACCAAGTTACTGTATTATCATGTCGTACTTCTTTCCAGGTTTGACCATGCGGTGGACGCGGCACTTTAGATTGTTTACCACAATTAATTGATACATCTTGTGCACGTATACGACGCTTAATCATTCCCATTTTAGGATGTTCGCCACGTCCACGAAACAATCCTGGCGGCTCAAGTCGGAAATTACCAATTTTCTCTTTATGACCATCAATCATACAGAATCCATATTCTTTAATTAATGCTTCATTATCATTTTTCTTAGCCAATTTCTCCTCTTTGGTGGCCGCTTTTCGTTTCTCAGATTCAGCTAAAAAATACTCATGCATTTGCTGAAAATTACATTTTCTAAAGTCTTTTATAATATCCTTCTCCTTGGAGGTCATTGTTTTGCGGAAATCCTTAAAGAAATTAGTATTGAATACATCCTTGGTGCAGTAATCATGATTTAACATTTTTGCATAGAACGTTGCCGCCTCTTCTGTCTCCTCGGTCAGCTCCAATGGTTTACCATCATAATAAAATCGTACATTATGTGGTACACGCTCATATAATGGAGCAAAAACTGGTCCTTTGTGCTCAAGTGTTGACCATTTAACGCCATCTTCACGCTTCTCCTCTTCCCACCTTAAATGATTAGCATAGTTTGATTTTTTTTTAATTTTTAATTTACTGTTATTCGTTTTATTATTAACATTTATTTTAGTGGCAACTCTAGAATATCTTTGCTGTGGCTGTTGTTGTTTTAAATATATTAAATTTAATTCACGTTTTGCAACGAACAACGACAGCAAAAGCGTCACATTTGCCATTTGACGCTGCTCTCGCTGTTGCTGCTGCTGCTTTTGCTGCTCTTTAGTGTCAATCACATTACGCAAAGTAACCTCTGAATGAAACATAACCTCAATTTGTATTGTGTGCTGACACAAAGAGAAAAAAATAAGGTAGAACAAAAAACAGCTGACGCACGCGTGCCGCGGTGAATGGCCAAAAGTTTAGTTACTCATCTGCCGCCTGCTGCTATATATTCTCACTCACCAAATGTGACTTTCAAAATGTAGGTCAGTGACATTCAAACTTCACACACGCATACACATGCACATACGCTAGGTAAGTAAGCCGCTACGTGCACACATGCATCAAAATATTTATACCCATTGATATATATATATATATATACATATATATAAGTAAAAGAGTTCTTAGCACTGTTTGTAATAGATGACAACAATTCATTTTAATAGCTTCACCGTATAGGCCAGATATCCCTATTATTTGTGCCGATTTCTTGAGAAGTTTTTTTTTTTAAATGGAATGAAAGATTTAAAAATAAATCATATAAATAGTATAAATTAGTTTTCATACTTTAAGTAGACCAGTTATAAATAAAAAAATAATAAAAAAAAAAAACAGCCCGTGAACTTTTTATCACACCTAATATATCGATAACTTTGAAGTCGTTTGCTGTTTTTGTTATTAAATGTGCAATATAAAACTTACCATCTCCAAACTTCCTCAGAGTCTTCCTCTTTAACCTTGCGTGAACGTTTTATTGGTGAAACGGATTCTGATTTAATTTCGTTTTCCTATTAAAAATAAAATTAAAATTTTTGATTATTTTTTTTATTGCATTATCATTATTATTATTGTTATCAAACTTATAATATTTTACTTACCTTTTTGATCTTTTTCTTTTTGGGTTTAGCGCTGCCATAATCATCATCAAACTCTTCTTTTATCCGTTTCTTTTTACTTTTCTTATCCTGTTTCTCCTTTTTCACCTTTTTACGCGCTAGCAATGGAATGTCATCATCATCATTATCAGCACCGTCCATATCATCGGCGGGCTCTTGTTTGCGTTTTCGCATTGCCAACGGCATATCTTCATCCTCATCGTCATCCATATCATTATCATTATCATTGTCATTATTATTATTATATTTATCATTTTCATTGTCATTATCGTCATCATCATCATCATCATCGTCATCATTTAAGGCGCTATCATCCTCTGTATAAGTTTGCTCCCGTTTTGTTTCAAACGAAGGCTCATCGGATCTAAACTGTGACATTGAGTAATCACAAGAACTGGCCTGTGATAGGTCAAAGTTTTCCTCTTCCTTTTTAACATCAACAATGTGCTCCTCATAACCATTTTTATAGCCAATGCCATTGCAATTAGCTTGCAGCTGTTGCTGCTGTTGAAGCTGCTGCTGGAGTTGTAACTGCTGTTGCTGTAGCTGTAGCTGTTGCTGCTGTTGGAGATGGTGTTGTTGAAGCTGCTGCTGGTGCTGCTGAAGCTGTAATTGGATTTGCATGGTATCATTGTGTTCATTTGTGTGCGGCTGTGATACGGGCTCCGGTTTCACGAACACGCCATCATAGGAGGGATCTTTTGTTGATGAACTGTGCCTCGAACTCGAACTGGAATGTTTGCTTCTCGATGATGATGATGATGACGATGAACTTTTGTGGCGCGAACTCGAGGATGATGACGACGAGGAAGACTTGTGCTTATCCTTGCTAGAGGAACTACTACTGCTGCTGCGATCTTTATCGCGTCGATCTTTATCCTTCGATGATGAGGATGAGCTACTACTGCTGCTTTTATGATGGTGATGGCTCGATGACGAAGACTTGTGCTTACCATCTTTATCGCGATGGGTCGACGATGATGATGATGATGAGCTGCGATGAGAATTACTTCCCTCACGATCTTTATCCCGATGCTTATCCTTGCCGCTCGATGAGCTGCTGCTGCTTTTATGTTTATCTTTGTCGCTGTAATATTAAAAGCGTGTTAGTATATGTATGTCCAAATTAAACCTAATTCATTATATTACCGACTGCTGCTGCTACTACTGCTGCTTTTATGATCCCTTGATGAGCTCGAACTGGAGCTTTTATGCTCCCCTCGTTCTTTATCACGATGCTTATCCTTGCTGGAAGATTTGTGTTTACTGCTGCTGCTATGATGATGATGATGGTGCCCGTTTGTGGTTATACCATTCGATTGCACTGCGCAGCTGCCGCCATTTTGCACATGTATATTCTAGAAGAAAAAAAAAGGAAAGAAAAATAAAGCAAAGTAAAAAGAAGAACATATAAAACTGCATTTTAAGTTACTTTTTTAATTTTATTGTAAATAAATTGATAATAATTATAATTGATTGCAAATTTCATGCATAACTTTTCTATGGCCACTTAAAATTGGCTACGATTTAAAGATCAGCGTATTGTCCCCCCACTTATCCATCCACTTAGCCGGTAACATTGAAAATGAACGTATGATTTGCAATAAATACCCAATAACAGGATAGTTTGAAATTTCATCTTTTGTTCATATAAGCTACATACAGCATAAGTAACAAAGAATAAATGAACACAATGCTTAAACTACCTGTGCGTTCAATTCCAATGTGTTGTGCATATGTTTGTTGAGTGTGAACCACTTAAGTAGCAATTCTAAAAGTCAATTATTTGTCGAACTACAAATCTACGGCTACATATGTAATTTTTTAATTACGGTGAATTTATATATAAATATATATATTTATATGTATGTGTATTTATGTGACGTTAAGGCATAAGCACACCAAACTACCACGTGGTGAAAATCAACCCCTTACAAATTTATAAATGTAAAATGTGTTCAGAGTATTAGGAATAATTTTTTCTACGCGGAAAGAAGAAGATATATATATATATTTGTTTGTAACGACAATGACTGCCACAAGAAGCAGACAGGAATCCTTTATACATGACGGCTAACACATATACAGATAACAAAGCAATTGCTTTGATGTTGAGTTTAAGTGGAACATAATTTTAACGTTGGTGCTGCAATAACGCAGACCAAGGCTGTTATTATATATGCACAAGTATATGGATATACATATACATGTGATTACTTACTTTTAAACGCAACGCAGTGTGACCGAATCTCAAAAATTAAAAATATCGGATTTAAAAAAATACTCTAAGGTTGTTAATGTTACTTGCATTGTTATACAGGTGCACACAAAGCCTTGAATTTATCTCATTCAACAATTATATAGACACATTAAATTAATTTAGGTATAAATATATATTTCTATACAGCTACTAAAATTTTTACACCTGCACACATATCGTATAAAAACAATAAAATTGACAAAGTACAAAAGTAAAGATACAAAATATTTCACAGATTCAAAATTATTGCACACAAAATACTGCATGTGTATTAAGTCTCGTAAATCGGTCACACTGTGCCTGTGCCAAATACACATTGTGGCCGTCGTCTCTCGACGTTTTCATACCGCCTGCCCCTGCCATCAACTACTTGCTTGCATTGTCGCCATTTTCGTAAATTACCAAAAGGCGTTTTACTCTTTTTTTATTGTAATGCGACTACGCATGATTTAAGTGCAGGTCGGTCGACAGTTGCACTGGTTAGAAATGCTCATAAATTATTATTTTTTTAAAGAGTACAAAAATCAAGACTTTTGCACGTTTCATTTGTGCATTTGCAGAACAGATGAAAATTACATAAAAATAAATACGTCTCGAATTTACTTACATTTTCAGCAGCCACATCCCCACTCATTTTGCACAATTTCTCAGATGGCAGTGCGGCGCTCTCGGCGTTTTCCCAACTTCACTTTTTTCTACACTTTTTAATATTGTAGTTTAAACAAAATACGTTTTTTAAAAACGTTTACACTATTGCAAGTCCTTTATGTATGTGCGTATGTATTAACTGCACAACAGTTCCAAATTATAATTTTCCCAAGTCCCCAATATTACACTTAGAAGACTTTTTCTCTTTTACAGCGCGCAGCGGCCACGCGAACACGTTCGTACCAAATGTACTTCGAAGTTCGAACTGTATGCTGCTTAGAGATGAAAGTTTTAAGCCATAATCTCTCGATAGTTTTCGAACATTAACATCGATAACTTATGCGCTTGTATTTAGTATTTTATTAGTGTAAACGTTTTTATATGCACCGTGCTGTCAATTTACAGATGTGTATTAAATGTGTACCACGCATAACATAATAAATTTATATTTTAATTTAAAAAGAAAAGATAATAGGAAGTTGAAATGGCCAGTCGTGGTGCTACATCGGTAATCACCGCCACGACTGGCGTCATACAAACAACCACAGTAACGTCCACAGCAAATGCGGTACAAACAATTACCAATGTGCTGACAGTCAGTTCTGTGCATTCAAATAATGTGAATATATCAAATAATACAAATAGCGGAACTGCCGCTGGAGCTGCGGCTGCATCTGCTGGTGTAAATGATGGGCACTCTGGTGAAGGAGAGGTCACAAAACCTATGTATCCACGTCTTTTCAATAAAATTGTGCTTACCTTGGAGAATAGTCTGATACCGGAAGAGAAAATTGATGTGACGCCGTCTAGTCAAGATGGACTCGATCATGAAACCGAAAAGGATTTACGTATACTTGGCTGTGAACTAATACAAACAGCTGGTATATTGCTGCGATTACCTCAAGTAGCCATGGCCACAGGTCAAGTGCTATTCCAGCGGTTTTTCTATTCAAAAAGCTTTGTACGGCACAATATGGAAACGGTAGCAATGAGCTGCGTTTGTCTTGCATCTAAAATTGAAGAAGCACCACGTCGAATACGTGATGTAATAAATGTCTTCCATCATATCAAACAAGTACGCGCCCAAAAGTAAGTATTAACCCCAAATATTGTTACATTTTAAATTTTCCTAATAGCAGTTTCATTTTATAGAGAAATATCTCCAATGGTTCTAGACCAATACTACACAAATATGAAGACACAAGTAATTAAAGCGGAGAGACGTGTACTCAAAGAATTGGGATTCTGTGTTCATGTAAAGCATCCACATAAACTGATTGTCATGTATCTGCAGGTGCTGCAGTACGAGAAGCATGAAAAATTGATGCAAATGTCATGGAATTTTATGAATGATTCATTGCGTACAGATGTATTTATGCGTTATACTCCAGAAGCAATTGCTTGTGCTTGTATTTATTTAAGTGCACGTAAACTTAATATACCATTGCCACATACTCCGCCATGGTTTGGCATATTCCGTGTACCCATGGCCAATATAACTGATATTTGTTATCGTGTTATGGAGCTTTATACGCGTGCCAAGCCGGTTGTTGAAAAACTGGAAGCAGCTGTTGAAGAGTTAAAAAAACGTTATATTGATGCACGCAACAAGACTAAGGAGGCTAATACGCCGCCGGCTGTTATTACAGTGGATCGAAATAATGGTTCGCACAATGCGTGGGGTGGATTTATACAGCGTGCTGTGCCGTTACCCACGGAGAAATCACCTAAAAAGGATTCGCATTCACGTTCAAGATCCCGTACCCGTACACAATCGCGTACACCACGTTCACGTTCACGTAGTCGCTCGCCAAGTCGTGATCGTTCTAAGAAATCGCATCGTGAACGCGAAAGGGATCGTGAACGTGATCGTGAAAGAGAACGTGAACGTGATCGTGATCGCAGTAGATCCTCCAGATCCCGTTCACGTTCGGTGCCAAAACATAAAAAAAAATCGCGTCATTACTCACGCTCTCCGTCACGCTCTAGTTCACCGCATAGCAAGCACCGTAAACGGTAAGAATATATTGATTAATTAATTACATATTTTCCTTATTAATTATGTATATAATCTAGGAAATCATCCAGAGAACGCTCTGAATATTATATGAAAAAGGAACGTTCAAGCAATGCAGGCAGCAATAATCTAAATGATAGCGATAAATACCGCAATTCTGGCACTAACTCGGGGAAGTCTCACAATCGTTACTCCTCCTCATCCTCGCATCGTAACAGCGGCGGTGGTGGTGGAGGAGGTGGAGGCGGCGGTGGTGGTGGTAGCGGTGGCGGTGGCGGTGGTAGTAGTAATCTAGGCGGTGGCAGCAGTAATGTGCATAACAATCGAACTGGTCATAAGCATCGTGAAAGTGATCGTTCCAGAGATCGAAAACGATAATACTTAAAATGTATCAAGAATTGATTGGAAAATTTCATTAATTTTTTACAGTTTATTTTTTTTCTTCTTCATATTCATTACAAATAATTTTCTGTAAATTCCAATTTTAACTTTTATAGTTTACATATATATAAAAAGAAAATAATAAGAGAGATAAATTGGTTAACAATAAAATGTACAATTCTGTAAATGAAGCGTGTACAATTTGTGTCTCAAGCATATTGAATTCATCGGGCTGGCAATGACCTGCACTTGGAATTCAATTCAATTCTCATTCAGATTTGTAACTATATCACAGCAATGTGTATTACAAATGCGAAAAGAGTTTTTTTTTCTTTATTTTGTTTTGTTTTAGCACCACTAAGAGATTAAATTTAAATGGATAATCGGATGAACTCAAAATTAGTTTAAACTCCGTTCTCTGCCGTTTTTAGCAAGTAAAATGTGCGTATAGGATATATAAAATAGATACGCTCTCTTGCATCTTCTTCTTCAATAATCGCCAGTAAGTATACAGTTATGGACAACAAGAAGTCATGCATATATATCGTATGTATCACTACTCTACATGTGGAGTTACATTAATAGGTTATATAGAACCACAGAAGCAGTACCCATATATGTTTATAAGAAACATTTTGAGATTACACTCCTTAAGATTAACGGCCAGTTGTAATTCTAATTAAATATAATCAGCTCTGACTGTGGTCTTATGCCTTAAAAATCTTCAATTGACATGGAATTAGATAATTCTTTCCTATACTGTCATTGAATATGAAAGCAAAGAGATTTGCGGATGATCCAGTGACACATCACGAAATTCTGGTGTAAAGCTAAGTATAAAGAAGCTGAAGATAGTCGCTATAATCCATTCTGAAATTGTGCTTATAACATGATAATACCAGCCGCCATCCGATGGATACCTGCAATAAATTTCGATATTAATAAGAAAAATTCTTGAACAAAAAAATTTTTTTTTTCACTTACCATTTGCGTGGATTTTGACCATTAAACAGTATATGAGACATGACTCCAGTTACAGCCAACATTATAAATAATATTGTACAGCAAACAGCCATACCAAGACGGATATGAGCAGACAAACGTGTCCCAGCCATTGGGAATATCATATATGTGATAAGGGCTTGCATCCAAAAGTATAAAGTACCACAGCCAAAGCAACAGAATGCACCAATAAAATGTACTATGCGCACGTTTGTCTCCTGAAAATTTCCAACGAAACTGATGCCCAGACAGGATAACATGCCAAACCATAGGGCCAAACGATTGTTACGTAGTATAGTCATATCCAAATCTGGATGATGCTCAAATAATTGCAGTACATGACGATATCGTACATATATTGTAACACCCACTACAAGAAATAACATATTATATATTAAAAAACAAATTAAATAAGAACACTTCAGTCGGGTGTACTCGACTATGACGAGCTTTTTATCCTTCACACATATTACTATATATACTCTACTATATTTACTGTATTGCCTATATATTAGCGTTTTTATTGTTATTGAATAACTTTCGTGCTTATACTTCAAATTTTATGGACTTTGCAATATAGATAATGGACAGTACGCATAAAAACAATATGAATTTTAAAATCTAAAGTAATTAGTAATTGCAATAAAAAGTCCCCTTTTTCGTAATTTAAACGTAACTACGTACTTGTAATTTTTATGTTTAACAATCAGTGAATGACTCATGATCATGCATGCCGATAATAACTTACAAAGAACACTGCCAATATTTATTAATTGACCGAATATGCAGCTTTCCGGTGAATAAGTGGCAGCATCGCTTATATAGGGTACTGTAGGTACTACATGACCCTCCAAAACAGCTACAATATAACTGTAAAAGAATTACATTGCAAAGTTATTAACCACAATAAGAACAGTGGTTAGTCTCATTAAAAAAAATACTTACGTTCCAAGAAAAGTCACTTGAAATATTAGAAAAACGGCTATTGGCAGTAAGTAAATTTTTGACATAATGTCACCATTTACGCAGTTCAAAAATAACTATATGAAAAGAAACGGCTAACAACTGTTAATTAGTTTCAAGTAAATTTTTTAAGTTATTTTCTTATTGAAATTTTTTTTTATTTTTAGCTGCCAACAAAGGTAAAACGCAGTGTTTGGATTTTTCTATTATTGCAGCGCAACGGCTTAGTGCTGCAAATCTGTTTTTGGTAATGCATTGCATCAAATATATATATCGATAAATTTTAACTACCACATCTCCGATTGTAACCCAAGTGGCATTTGAAATTGACTTCTCAAACGTAATTGACCAAATAAAAATATATACAAAAGTATTATAAGAATTGCGGTAATCGGTAATAAGCTTTTTTTATAAGTTTTTATTTTAAATATAAATAAATAATATGTGTGATGCATACACAGGCAATAAGAACATGACTGATTTTGTGGAAATTGATGGATCCTACCTAGAGGGTGGTGGACAGGCGCTGCGCAATGCTCTAAGCTTAAGTGCTATATTAAATCGTCCAGTCCGTGTTGTTAAAATACGTGCAAATCGCCCAAAACCGGGTCTTTCCCATCAACATTTACATGGTCTGAATTTATTGCGTGATATTGCCAAAGCTGAAGTCACCGGCAATGCCTTGTTTTCCACCCAGCTGGAGTTTACACCGCGCACCATAATAAGCGGTATATACAAAGTGGATACACGTACTGCAGCTAGTATAACGCTTATATATCAAATGATTATGCCCGTTCTATTATTTGGTAACGTTTCGTCCAGCATTGACATTATAGGTGGGACAAATGTGTCATTCTCACCACAGGTGGAATATATGCAAGATGTACTACAGGCGAATTTAAAGCGTTTTGGAATTAATTTTGATATTAAAGTTTTGCAATATGGTTTCTACCCTCGTGGCAATGGACGTTGTCAACTAGATATTGAACCAATTCGCGCAATCACCGCTGCACAATTTACTGATTTTGGTAAATTTCGTCTGGTAAATGGTTCCGCATACTATGCCGGACGACTGCCCAAATGTATTGCTTTCGATATGCAACATTCCGCAGAGCGCGAGATACATCGTCTCTGGCCAGATAATGAGTGCAATATACAGGTCTTGAAGCATACACCAGATAGAGCACGTGACAATGGTGCTGGTATCATGTTAAGGGCATTAACCACTTCCGGTTGTGTATTGGGCTCAGGTACCGTTGGTGAAAAGAACGTTGATGGCCATATGATTGGATCGAATGCATCATGTGAATTGGCTAATTATATAAAAAATGAAGTTTGTGTAGACTCCTATATGCAAGATCAGTTGATTATTTATATGGTGTTAGCCGATGGTTGCTCAACTTTAAGAACCGGACCATTAACCAAACATACAAGAACTGCTATTTATGTGGCTGAAAAAATGACTGGAATCAAATTTAATATCGAATATAACGATTTTGGTCAAACGATTATAAGTTGCGCCGGGATTGGACAACGCAATTCATTACTTTAAATGCTTGTAAAAAGTGTTAAAAATCACTTAAATTATTTATGTTAAATATAAACATATATATACATAAATAATTTATAACATTTTGTTTATATATATATATATTTGTGAAAAATATATTGCTAGATACGTCGGAAAATAGCTAAAAAGTGATCACCTTTATTGCGTACTACTTTGGCGCCTTCTTCGCTGCTTTGGTAAAGCTTAGGTGTAATAGGATCCTTGTCCTGAAAACATAAAAAATTAAATAGGAATAGCATATCAAGGTATATGCATGAATCGGACATCTATGACGAGTTTACTTACAGCTTCATCATCAGTAAGTCTTTCATATAGGGGATGCTGCGTCATATGGGAGACAATCCATTTGTGTAGATCCTTTACATCCGTCATGGTGTATACCATACCCTATAAACCAATATACACATCTATACTTATTGTTGCATGGGTAAGGTAAAAAGTTCGTTTTTTTTTTTTTTTTTTTTTTGTTAGTAAATTATCAATGATTATTATTAGTTTGTACCATACCAAATATATATAAACAAATATAAAATAACAACAATTTACCCCACTTCCTAGAACATATGCATACTCGGAGAGCAAAGCCTGATTAATAATGCGCCACTTATGCTTGGCACGCTTAAAATGTGGATCTGGATACAAAAAGAACATTTTCTCCAAGTTGACCCTTTTTTAAAGTAATTA
>JBAMBS010000331.1:0-143133 GCA_037044455.1 Zygothrica quintamaculata | reverse complement strand
AGTTCTTGATCTCTTTCGCTGTTATATCTTTCTTGTTGCGGGTACCGCTTTGGGATGCGGATGTGTTTTGCCATCTGTATTGTGCCTCTGTTGTGTTAGTTTTTAACACTAAATAATACTAAATACAATTAGGTGAATTAATATATCTCAAACACGCCTTCTGTCCAGAGCCTTCGTAGGAAATCTAAGATAGTTTTTGATCTCTGTCACTGTCATATCTTTCTTCGGATACCGCTTTAGGATGCGGATGTGTCTTGCGATCTGTATTGTGCCTTTGTGTTGTTTTTAACACTAATACTTAATAAAGTTAATTTATTTACTAGGTTTTAAACGCCTTGTTTCCAGAACCTTCGTAGGAGTTATAGGTTAGTTCTTTCTTGCTTGGGTACCGCTTGATATCTGTCTTGCCATATCTGCGTTGTGCATTGTTGTGTTTTGTTTTAATCCCTATTTTATAACATATGAAAATTTAGTTAGGGAAGGTCTTAATGTGTGGGTATTAATTGTATTACCTATGAGGTAATGGTATTCAATCTTAATTGCCAGACCTTCCAAAGGAGTTCAGGATTTAATTAAGTTCTATCTTAGTTTTGGTAGAGTATTTTTATATTTAGTAAGCTTAAGATGTAAGCTTTTTAAGCCTTAATTACATTTTTTTTTTATATTAGTGGTTACAATTTTTGGTTACAATTTGTGGCCGTACCCCATCCGTACCATGTTTCTTAGTTCTTCTACGTTGGAGAACTAAGAAACATAAAGTGTAAATTTTAAAAATATTATATATATTTTTAGTGGCATTGCTTTTTTGTTCCAGTCCATATTTGTATCCGCACCCCGTCCGTACGCGTTCTTACTTCTCAGATCCTTCTACCACGCATTCCCTCCTCACTTCCATTTCCACGTTTCTTCTTCACATGCTGTAATACAAAATTTTGTTATTTAATTAAGAAACTAATTTTATACTTATTACCAAATGGAGTTAGAATATGAGAAATAAGAACCAAATATAGTGTAAAGGTCCTCATAACCATTGGGGAAAACTGGTTACGTCTTAGCTGCCAGAGATCTCATAGGATCTTTAGCGTTAACTTAGTTTTCTTCGGTCTCAGCGAGTATCTTGAATATATTGCCTTTTAGGCTTTATTCAATTGGTTGCTTGATTATTATTATTATTATTTCTTTGCTCATTCTGTAGCCGTACCCCATCCGTACCATGTTTCTTAGTTCTTCTACGTTTCTTCTTCATATACTGTAATATAAAAATTTGCTGTGAATTTGATTGAGAAAATAATTTTACACTTATTACCAAATGGAACAAGAATTAGAATAGGAGAACTAAGAAACATAAAGTGTACATTTAAAAAATATTATATATATTTTTAAGCGTCTTTTGTTTCTCATTCAGGGCGTTTTTGTATCCGTACCCCGTCCGTACCATGTTTCTTAGTTCTTCCACGTTTCTTCTTCACTTGCTGAAATATAAAAGTTTACTGTGTACTCGATTGAGAAAATAATTTTACACTTATTACCAAATGGTATTAGAATTAGAATTAGAATAGAAGAACTAAGAAACACAATGTGTAATTGAAAAAGAAACTTTTGATAAATTTCAAGATTTGTAATTATTAAAATTATATGTACTACTCCGACCGTTGTTCAAACACGAATGAGAAATTATTTTCACGTTCTAACTATACCTTGACAAACCATTTTCATAGCCTACTATTATATATTCTGATATATATTAAGCAGCCTACTTATCTAAAGCTTCTTTACTTATTAAATACTGACTTAAGGGACATTTTTAGAAACTTCTTTTGGTCACACTATTTTAGACAACTTACGCTGGCTTTAAGTCTTGTGTTAGTGTCAAAGATGATACGATTGTTATATAATTGAAACATGAATCATAGCTTAAAATTCCAAACTGAATTCTTGAGTTAAAAACCATGTTCAGTTAAGACAGGTCATCGCCTAGTGTGACCAGCTGCGGTCGACCGACTTGCGCCTAAATTAGGCACCAAATTAACATAATAGTAAAATTAAATACACATCTGCATGAACAAAGAGAAGCTCTTCTATACATAGCACCTACATATAATTATACTACAGGCTCAGCTATGATGAGCAGGACACAACAGCAGTGTGTGTGCGCCTTTATTTTCTAGCCGTTTTTCCTATTGAAAGGAAAAATAAAAATAATGGGAATGTGCAAAATGCAAAAGTATGTAAAAGGTTGGAATAATCATATAAAGCCCTATAAAGTATATATATTCTTGATCAGGGACTATAAGAGCTAAACTAAATTAAAATTATAATTACTAAGCATTGATTGGAATATCTATTGGTATTGATATGAACTCATATTATAGAACACATTAATATTTTTATTCACTTTAATTTTTACATGTACACTACATTCAAATTTAATTCGATTAATTTTGTCTACTTAAAAATAACTACTTAAATGTCCAAGAATATTATTATTATTAATGTGACCATGAATTTATAAACCATTTTATCTCGAGCCTGCGTTGGATTTCTAGGTTAGTTCTTGATCTCTTTCGCTGTTATATCTTTCTTGTTGCGGGTACCGCTTTGGGATGCGGATGTGTCTTGCCATCTGTATTGTGCCTCTGTTGTGTTAGTTTTTAACACTAAATAATACTAAATACAATTAGGTGAATTAATATATCTCAAACACGCCTTCTGTCCAGAGCCTTCGTAGGAAATCTAAGATAGTTCTTGATCTCTTTCGCTGTTATATCTTTCTTGTTGCGGGTACCGCTTTGGGATGCGGATGTGTCTTGCCATCTGTATTGTGCCTCTGTTGTGTTAGTTTTTAACACTAAATAATACTAAATACAATTAGGTGAATTAATATATCTCAAACACGCCTTCTGTCCAGAGCCTTCGTAGGAAATCTAAGACAGTTCTTGATCTCTTTCGCTGTTATATCTTTCTTGTTGCGGGTACCGCTTTGGGATGCGGATGTGTCTTGCCATCTGTATTGTGCCTCTGTTGTGTTAGTTTTTAACACTAAATAATACTAAATACAATTAGGTGAATTAATATATCTCAAACACGCCTTCTGTCCAGAGCCTTCGTAGGAAATCTAAGATAGTTCTTGATCTCTGTCACTGTCATATCTTTCTTCGGATACCGCTTTGGGATGCGGATGTGTCTTGCCATCTGTATTGTGCCTTTGTGTTGTTTTTAACACTAATACTGAATAAAGTTAATTTATTTACTAGGTTTTAAACGCCTTGTTTCCAGAACCTTCGTAGGAGTTATAGGTTAGTTCTTTCTTGCTTGGGTACGCTTGATATCTGTCTTGCCATATCTGCGTTGTGCATTGTTGTGTTTTGTTTTAATCCCTATTTTATAACATATGAAAATTTAGTTAGGGAAGTTCTTAATGTGTGGGTATTAATTGTATTACCTATGCGGTAATGGTATTCAATCTTAATTGCCAGACCTTCCAAAGGAGTTCAAGATTTAATTAAGTTCTATCTTAGCTTTGGTAGAGTATTTTTATATTTAGTAAGCTTAAGATGTAAGCTTTTTAAGCCTTAATTAATTACATTTTTTTTTTATATTAGTGGTTACAATTTGTGGTTACAATTTGTGGCCGTACCCCATCCGTACCATGTTTCTTAGTTCTTCTACGTTGGAGAACTAAGAAACATAAAGTGTAAATTTTAAAAATATTATATATTTTTAGTGGCGTTGCATTTTTCTTCCAGTCCATATTTGTATCCGCACCCCGTCCGTACGCGTTCTTACTTCTCAGATCCTTCTACCACGCATTCCCTCCTCACTTCCATTTCCACGTTTCTTCTTCACATGCTGTAATATAAAAATTTGTTATTTAATTAAGAAACTAATTTTATACTTATTACCAAATGGAGTTAGAATATGAGAAATAAGAACCAAATATAGTGTAAAGGTCCTCATAACCATTGGGGAAAACTGGTTACGTCTTAGCTGCCAGAGATCTCATAGGATCTTTAGCGTTAACTTAGTTTTCTTCGGTCTCAGCGAGTATCTTGAATATATTGCCTTTTAGGCTTTATTCAATTGGTTGCTTGATTATTATTATTATTATTTCTTTGCTCATTCTGTACCCGTACCCCGTCCGTACCATGTTTCTTAGTTCTTCTACGTTCCTTCTTCATATACTGTAATATACAAATTTGCTGTGAATTTGATTGAGAAAATAATTTTACACTTATTACCAAATGGAACAAGAATTAGAATAGGAGAACTAAGAAACATAAAGTGTACATTTTAAAAATATTATATATATTTTTAGCGTCTTTTGTTTCTCATTCAAGGGCGTTTTTGTATCCGTACCCCGTCCGTACCATGTTTCTTAGTTCTTCCACCTTTCTTCTTCACTTGCTGAAATATAAAAGTTTACTGTGTACTCGATTGAGAATATAATTTTACACTTATTACCAAATGATATTAGAATTAGAATAGAAGAACTAAGAAACACAAAGTGTAATTGAATATGAAACTTTTGATAAATTTCAAGATTTATAATTATTAAAATTATATGTACTACTCCGACCGTTGTTCAAACACGAATGAGAAATTATTTTCACGTTCTAACTATACCTTGACAAACCATTTTCATAGCCTACTATTATATATTCTGATATATATTAAGCAGCCTACTTATCTAAAGCTTCTTTACTTATTAAATACTGACTTAAGGGACATTTTTAGAAACTTCTTTTGGTCACACTATTTTAGACAACTTACGCTGGCTTTAAGTCTTGTGTTAGTGTCAAAGATGATACGATTGTTATATAATTGAAACATGAATCATAGCTTAAAATTCCAAACTGAATTCTTGAGTTAAAAACCATGTTCAGTTAAGACAGGTCATCGCCTAGTGTGACCAGCTGCGGTCGACCGACTTGCGCCTAAATTAGGCACCAAATTAACATAATAGTAAAATTAAAAACACATCTGCATGAACAAAGAGAAGCTCTTCTATACATAGCACCTACATATAATTATACTACAGGCTCAGCTATGATGAGCAGGACACAACAGCAGTGTGTGTGCGCCTTTATTTTCTAGCCGTTTTTCCTATTGAAAGGAAAAATAAAAATAATGGGAATGTGCAAAATCCAAAAGTATGTAAAAGGTTGGAATAATCATATAAAGCCCTATAAAGTATATATATTCTTGATCAGGGACTTTAAGAGCTAAACTAAATTAAAATTATAATTACTAAGCATTGATTGGAATATCTATTGGTATTGATATGAACTCATATTATATAGATCGCATTAATATTTTTATTACATTTACATTACAATTAAATTTAATTTGATTAATTTTGTCTAGTTAAAAATAACTACTTAAATGTCCAAAAATATTATTATTAATGTGACCATGAATTTATAAACCATTTTATCTCGAGCCTGCGTTGGATTTCTAGGTTAGTTCTTGATCTCTTTCGCTGTTATATCTTTCTTGTTGCGGGTACCGCTTTGGGATGCGGATGTGTCTTGCCATCTGTATTGTGCCTCGGTTGTGTTAGTTTTCAACACTAAATAATACTAAATACAATTAGGTGAATTAATATATCTCAAACACGCCTTCTGTCCAGAGCCTTTGTAGGAAATCTAGGATAGTTCTTGATCTCTTTCGCTGTCATATCTTTCTTCGGGAACCGCTTTTGGATGCGGATGTGTCCTGCCTCTGTATTGTGCCTCTGTTGTGTTAGTTTTTAACACTAAATAATACTAAATACAATTAGGTGAATTAATGTATCTCAAACACGCCTTCTGTCCAGAGCCTTTGTAGGAAATCTAGGATAGTTCTTGATCTCTTTCGCTGTCATATCTTTCTTCGGGTACCGCTTTTGGATGCGGATGTGTCCTGCCAACTGTATAGTGCCTTTGTTGTGTTATTTATTAGCACAAATACTTAATTAGGCTAATTAAATTATTATATTTTAAACGGCTTGTTTCCAGAACCTTCGTAAGAATTTTGGGGTTAGTTCTTTCTTACTTACGGAACCGCTTGTATTGCCATATCTGTATTATGCCTTGTTGTGTTTTGTTTTAATCCCTAGCTAATATTTGATAAAATTTGAAAATTTGGTTAAGGGAGTCCTTAATGTGTGGGTATTTATTGTATTACCTATGTCGTGATGGTATTACATCTTAATTGCCAGACCTTCCATAGGATTTTAGGATTTAAATTAGTTTTTTCTTAGCTTTGGTGGATCTTTAAATATTTTCATCGTTAGTAAGCTTAAAATGTAAGTTTTCTAAGCCCTAATTAATAAATATTTTTTGTTGCGATATTTCAAGTTGTAATTTATTGCCGTACCCCGTCCGTACCATGTTTCTTAGTTCTTCTACGTTTCTTCTTCATATACTGTAATATACAAATTTGCTGTGAATTTGATTGAGACAATAATTTTACACTTATTACCAAATGGAACCAGAATTATAATAGGAGAACTAAGAAACATAAAGTGTAAATTTTAAAAATATTATATATATTTTTGCTTCTTTGCTTTTTTTCTTCGAGCCCATATTTGTATCCGTACCCCGTCCGTACCATGTTTCTTAGTTCTTCCACCTTTCTTCTTCACTTGCTGAAATATAAAAGTTTACTGTGTACTCGATTGAGAATATAATTTTACACTTATTACCAAATGGTATTAGAATTAGAATTGAAGAACTATTAAACACAAAGTGTAATTGAATATGAAACTTTTGATAAATTTCAAGATTTTTAATTATTAAAATTATATGTACTACTCCGACCGTTGTTCAAACACGAATGAGAAATTATTTTCACGTTCTAACTATACCTTGACAAACCATTTTCATAGCCTACTATTATATATTCTGATATATATTAAGAAGCCTACTTATCTAAAGCTTCTTTACTTATTAAATACTGACTTATGGGACATTTTTGAAACTTCTTTTGGTCACACTATTTTAGACAACTTACGCTGGCTTTAAGTCTTGTATTAGTGTCAAAGATGATACGATTGTTATATAATTGAAACATGAATCATAGCTTAAAATTCCAAACTGAATTCTTGAGTTAAAAACCATGTTCAGTTAAGACAGGTCATCGCCAAGTGGGACCAGCTGCGGTCGACCGACTTGTGCCTAAATTAGGCACCAAATTAACATAATAGTAAAATTAAAAACACATCTGCATGAACAAAGAGAAGCTCTTCTATACATAGCACCTACATATAATTATACTACAGGCTCAGCTATGATGAGCAGGACACAACAGCAGTGTGTGTGCGCCTTTATTTTCTAGCCGTTTTTCCTATTGAAAGGAAAAATAAAAATAATGGGAATGTGCAAAATCCAAGAGTATGTAAAAGGTTGGAATAATCATATAAAGCCCTATAAAGTATATATATTCTTGATCAGGGACTATAAGAGCTAAACTAAATTAAAATTATAATTACTAAGCATTGATTGGAATATCTATTGGTATTGATATGAACTCATATTATAGAACACATTAATATTTTTATTCACTTTAATTTTTACATGTACACTACAATTAAATTTAATTCGATTAATTTTGTCTAGTTAAAAATAACTACTTAAATGTCCAAGATTATTATTATTAATGTGACCATGAATTTATAAACCATTTTATCTCGAGCCTGCGTTGGATTTCTAGGTTAGTTCTTGATCTCTTTCGCTGTTATATCTTTCTTGTTGCGGGTACCGCTTTGGGATGCGGATGTGTTTTGCCATCTGTATTGTGCCTCTGTTGTGTTAGTTTTTAACACTAAATAATACTAAATACAATTAGGTGAATTAATATATCTCAAACACGCCTTCTGTCCAGAGCCTTCGTAGGAAATCTAAGATAGTTTTTGATCTCTGTCACTGTCATATCTTTCTTCGGATACCGCTTTAGGATGCGGATGTGTCTTGCGATCTGTATTGTGCCTTTGTGTTGTTTTTAACACTAATACTTAATAAAGTTAATTTATTTACTAGGTTTTAAACGCCTTGTTTCCAGAACCTTCGTAGGAGTTATAGGTTAGTTCTTTCTTGCTTGGGTACCGCTTGATATCTGTCTTGCCATATCTGCGTTGTGCATTGTTGTGTTTTGTTTTAATCCCTATTTTATAACATATGAAAATTTAGTTAGGGAAGGTCTTAATGTGTGGGTATTAATTGTATTACCTATGAGGTAATGGTATTCAATCTTAATTGCCAGACCTTCCAAAGGAGTTCAGGATTTAATTAAGTTCTATCTTAGTTTTGGTAGAGTATTTTTATATTTAGTAAGCTTAAGATGTAAGCTTTTTAAGCCTTAATTACATTTTTTTTTTATATTAGTGGTTACAATTTTTGGTTACAATTTGTGGCCGTACCCCATCCGTACCATGTTTCTTAGTTCTTCTACGTTGGAGAACTAAGAAACAAAGTGTAAATTTTAAAAATATTATATATATTTTTAGTGGCATTGCTTTTTTGTTCCAGTCCATATTTGTATCCGCACCCCGTCCGTACGCGTTCTTACTTCTCAGATCCTTCTACCACGCATTCCCTCCTCACTTCCATTTCCACGTTTCTTCTTCACATGCTGTAATACAAAATTTTGTTATTTAATTAAGAAACTAATTTTATACTTATTACCAAATGGAGTTAGAATATGAGAAATAAGAACCAAATATAGTGTAAAGGTCCTCATAACCATTGGGGAAAACTGGTTACGTCTTAGCTGCCAGAGATCTCATAGGATCTTTAGCGTTAACTTAGTTTTCTTCGGTCTCAGCGAGTATCTTGAATATATTGCCTTTTAGGCTTTATTCAATTGGTTGCTTGATTATTATTATTATTATTTCTTTGCTCATTCTGTAGCCGTACCCCGTCCGTACCATGTTTCTTAGTTCTTCTACGTTTCTTCTTCATATACTGTAATATACAAATTTGCTGTGAATTTGATTGAGAAAATAATTTTACACTTATTACCAAATGGAACAAGAATTAGAATAGGAGAACTAAGAAACATAAAGTGTACATTTTAAAAATATTATATATATTTTTAAGCGTCTTTTGTTTCTCATTCAAGGGCGTTTTTGTATCCGTACCCCGTCCGTACCATGTTTCTTAGTTCTTCCACCTTTCTTCTTCACTTGCTGAAATATAAAAGTTTACTGTGTACTCGATTGAGAATATAATTTTACACTTATTACCAAATGGTATTAGAATTAGAATTGAAGAACTATTAAACACAAAGTGTAATTGAATATGAAACTTTTGATAAATTTCAAGATTTTTAATTATTAAAATTATATGTACTACTCCGACCGTTGTTCAAACACGAATGAGAAATTATTTTCACGTTCTAACTATACCTTGACAAACCATTTTCATAGCCTACTATTATATATTCTGATATATATTAAGAAGCCTACTTATCTAAAGCTTCTTTACTTATTAAATACTGACTTATGGGACATTTTTGAAACTTCTTTTGGTCACACTATTTTAGACAACTTACGCTGGCTTTAAGTCTTGTGTTAGTGTCAAAGATGATTCGATTGTTATATAATTGAAACATGAATCATAGCTTAAAATTCCAAACTGAATTCTTGAGTTAAAACCCATGTTCAGTTAAGACAGGTCATCGCCTAGTGGGACCAGCTGCGGTCGACCGACTTGTGCCTAAATTAGGCACCAAATTAACATAATAGTAAAATTAAAAACACATCTGCATGAACAAAGAGAAGCTCTTCTATACATAGCACCTACATATAATTATACTACAGGCTCAGCTATGATGAGCAGGACACAACAGCAGTGTGTGTGCGCCTTTATTTTCTAGCCGTTTTTCCTATTGAAAGGAAAAATAAAAATAATGGGAATGTGCAAAATGCAAAAGTATGTAAAAGGTTGGAATAATCATATAAAGCCCTATAAAGTATATATATTCTTGATCAGGGACTATAAGAGCTAAACTAAATTAAAATTATAATTACTAAGCATTGATTAGAATATCTATTGGTATTGATATGAACTCATATTATAGAACACATTAATATTTTTATTCACTTTAATTTTTACATGTACACTACAATTAAATTTAATTCGATTAATTTTGTCTAGTTAAAAATAACTACTTAAATGTCCAAGATATATTATTATTAATGTGACCATGAATTTATAAACCATTTTATCTCGAGCCTGCGTTGGATTTCTAGGTTAGTTCTTGATCTCTTTCGCTGTTATATCTTTCTTGTTGCGGGTACCGCTTTGGGATGCGGATGTGTTTTGCCATCTGTATTGTGCCTCTGTTGTGTTAGTTTTTAACACTAAATAATACTAAATACAATTAGGTGAATTAATATATCTAAAACACGCCTTCTGTCCAGAGCCTTCATAGGAAATCTAAGATAGTTCTTGATCTCTGTCACTGTCATATCTTTCTTCGGATACCGCTTTAGGATGCGGATGTGTCTTGCGATCTGTATTGTGCCTTTGTGTTGTTTTTAACACTAATACTTAATAAAGTTAATTTATTTACTAGGTTTTAAACGCCTTGTTTCCAGAACCTTCGTAGGAGTTATAGGTTAGTTCTTTCTTGCTTGGGTACCGCTTGATATCTGTCTTGCCATATCTGCGTTGTGCATTGTTGTGTTTTGTTTTAATCCCTATTTTATAACATATGAAAATTTAGTTAGGGAAGGTCTTAATGTGTGGGTATTAATTGTATTACCTATGAGGTAATGGTATTCAATCTTAATTGCCAGACCTTCCAAAGGAGTTCAGGATTTAATTAAGTTCTATCTTAGTTTTGGTAGAGTATTTTTATATTTAGTAAGCTTAAGATGTAAGCTTTTTAAGCCTTAATTACATTTTTTTTTTATATTAGTGGTTACAATTTTTGGTTACAATTTGTGGCCGTACCCCATCCGTACCATGTTTCTTAGTTCTTCTACGTTGGAGAACTAAGAAACATAAAGTGTAAATTTTAAAAATATTATATATATTTTTAGTGGCGTTGCTTTTTTCTTCCAGTCCATATTTGTATCCGCACCCCGTCCGTACGCGTTCTTACTTCTCAGATCCTTCTACCACGCATTCCCTCCTGACTTCCATTTCCACGTTTCTTCTTCACATGCTGTAATATAAAAATTTGTTATTTAATTAAGAAACTAATTTTATACTTATTACCAAATGGAGTTAGAATATGAGAAATAAGAACCAAATATAGTGTAAAGGTCCTCATAACCATTGGGGAAAACTGGTTACGTCTTAGCTGCCAGAGATCTCATAGGATCTTTAGCGTTAACTTAGTTTTCTTCGGTCTCAGCGAGTATCTTGAATATATTGCCTTTTAGGCTTTATTCAATTGGTTGCTTGATTATTATTATTATTATTTCTTTGCTCATTCTGTAGCCGTACCCCATCCGTACCATGTTTCTTAGTTCTTCTACGTTTCTTCTTCATATACTGTAATATACAAATTTGCTGTGAATTTGATTGAGAAAATAATTTTACACTTATTACCAAATGGTATTAGAATTAGAATAAGAATAGAAGAACTAAGAAACACAATGTGTAATTGAATATGAAACTTTTGATAAATTTCAAGATTTGTAATTATTAAAATTATATGTACTACTCCGACCGTTGTTCAAACACGAATGAGAAATTATTTTCACGTTCTAACTATACCTTGACAAACCATTTTCATAGCCTACTATTATATATTCTGATATATTTTAAGCAGCCTACTTATCTATTGGATCTATCATCTAAAAATATTCTCATTTCAACTTAATTTTTCTTAGGATAAACTCTCTAAAAATATTTTAAGAATTTAAAGAGTCAAATCAATAATTTTCCTTTTTAGTTCCTTTGCCTTAAAAAAAGAGCAAAAGGGATCTAATGGAGTTGTGCAAAATCGAAAAGAATGTAACAGGTAGTGCGACGGTGACGCCAGCGTCACCACGCACATACGCGTTAGAGCCACATGGTCACAAAGCAAGGGGAAGAGCGACAACGCAGAGCTCTTACGATTTAGGCGCAACAACAAATGGCGTGCGAGCGGTGGAGCGGGGGAGCGTGGGAGCGCGTTATCGCGTGGGCGGCTTACGAGATCAACGTATAAATAAGTGCGCAATGCACTAAATGATGCGCAATACTTTACTCTGCGTGTAGAAGTGTGTGTATATATGTGTAGGTCTGTGTATGTGGACAAAGGGGCTCTTATAGTTGGGTATACCCCACTGCAAATTTCAAACTTGTTTATATATGAATAAGTTAAGGTAAAGGACTACTCATGGTCGTTAACTTTCGTCTATAAAATGTTTAATTTTGTTGCTTATATTTTCTTGCTCGAACGTATAACTTAAGCTAAAACAAGTAAGAAGTCTGTAGTCGAGTGTACCCGACTACGAGAGCCCCTTTGGCTACATATACAGCCATACACACACATACTCATACATACACACAGTTCTGCACGTACTTGGCCATTGCGCGCGCCTTTTAGCCCTCCACGCTCTATAGCGCGGTACTTATTGTTGTATAACTTCCGTGTTTTTCGTTCAATTTTAACGAAACACAACGTAGATGAAGAATGGTCTACTTACTATGTGTGCGAAAAAGAAATCTTATCGGTTAAAAATTGTACCTTATAATCGTTTTTTTCGATTTGCGGTGGTCAGGGGAGGAAATTTAAAAATCAAAAACAAACTTGTATAGCGTACGAACATAACAAATCTACGTTCCAAATTTCATTGCTCTAGCTCTTATTTTGCGCGCACTACTATACCCCCCCGGGGCCCATAACGCCACTTTTGATGATCTATAACTTCCGAGATTTTTGATCAATCTTACCCAGACTTACAACATCGATCAAGAATGGTCTAATAATGATGTGTACCAAAAATAAATTTGATCGGTTGAAAATTATGCTTAATAATCGTTTTTTTCGATTTGCGGGGGTCAGGGGAGGAAATTCAAAAATCAAAAACAAACTCGTATAACCTACGAACATAACGAATCTAGATTTCAAGTTTAGTTGCTCTAGCTCTTATAGTCTCTGAGAAACAGGCGTTCATACAGACGGTCAGACGGACAGACGGACAGACGGACAGACAGACAGACGGACAGGGCTAGGTGAACTCGTCTTGTCGTCCTGATTCAGAATATATATACTTTATGGGGTCTCCGATGATTATTTCTATGTGTTACATACTTTTGGATTTTGCACATTTCCAATAGCTCCGCTTTGCTCTTTTTTTTACAAAAGGGCAAAGGGGCTAACAATATCCTGAGGGAATTTTAAGGCAAAAGCAGTGTATTAAAAGGATATTGAAAGAGGATTGGCGTAAGCACAGTACAGAGATTTAATTGGTCGAAAAACTTATAAAAAATTTCTAAGGCTTATGATATAAAAGAGACTTATTTTAAAACACACTGATTCGGTAGAGTTTTCTGTAGTTGCTAAATAACTTAAATGCAAATAAAGTTTGAAACAAAAATAAATAAAATAGGGTCAAAAAGTGAGTCAAAACCAATTGAAAATTGAGTTGATGAAGAAGTTTCAGTTGGCAGTTTTATTGATTAATAAAAGCAAAAATATTGTGTATATATTTTTTATGTGTATATAAGGATATATAAGAAGTCATAAATTGACTGAGAAAATTGTTGTTTGAAATTGAAACAGAATTTTTGCGTTTTTGGCCTTTTCATTTCAAATTGAAAATTTCAATTTCAATTTTTATTTATGGCCACGGCGACTGGAATCGATTGTGCTGCCATTTATGCCAATGTGACGAGGATGTTGTCCTGACGAGCAGGCAACAAGGCAATAACACCTGATGCCGTGTCTTTATTTTTTTTTTTTTATATTTAGCTTTTTCTTCTTTTTTTTTTTTGTTGTATTTACGTTACAGGACTTAATCCTCTGGCAGATGTGATACCTTTTTTCTTGTATTTTTTTTTATATTTTTTATTTTTACCTTCTTTGCTAAGCGTCGCCCAAGCAAATTAAATGAGGCAAAAGGCATGCGGACAGAGGGGGAAAAAAACCCACAAGCTGTGTTCCTTCCTGCCAGCCAACCAGTCAACCTGACTGCCAATTGTGAGGCTGTTCTGTGTGTGTTTATCTAACGAGTAAATACGATTTTAATTAAATGTAAATCACATTGTCAACTTACACAATGGCAGCCCATAAAAGTGTCTTTGCACAGCAGCAGCTACAGCTCCTGGAGGAGTAACAGCAACAGCAACAGCAACAACAACAACAGCAACAGCAATAGCAATAGCAATAGCAACAGCAGCTGCCATTGGTTTCTGATGGTTTGTGGCTAAAATGTCGACAGACTGACAAGAAATCCAACCATATACAATGTATGAGTATGTTACTAAATGTGCGTATTGTTTTAAAATTACACATTGTTCAGATACAGATATATGTACACATAAATATATATATATATATACACCTATATATGTATACATGTGCGTATGTGTATGTTTTCCTTTTGAAACATTTCCACTACCATTGAAAATAAAACCCACAACACCCTTGAGATTATTAATTAAAAGACAAGAAAACATAATTTCTAAATTTACGCACACGCACACAAAAAAGCTATACACACATGCACACACACACACATACATAATTACATATAACAAAGCCAGTAAGCTGTATGTGTGTGTGCCTTTTTTTTATTCGCTTTTGATATATCTCTGCTATTTAGTACAGAAATGTTAAAAGTGAAACTGTGTTGCATAACACCATAAATTAAGCTTAGCTTTTTCCAACACTGCTAATACCCATTTTAATTTTATTGAAATCGACATAGCTACTATTGACTAATTGAAAAATTATGCAAGAAAATAAGGGAAGAAATGTTAATATTTACTTTGAATGGAGTCTATCACCTAATACGCCATGCCGTATCGATGAAGTAAGTCTAATGTAAATTATGAAAAAAAAAGAAATTGCTCTCTAGCATATATATATATATCAATACATATATATGTATATATTTTATATGTATTTTACAGAATGGCCACAAGTATTATAGGGTTATAGTTCGGATACCAAAACCTAAAGACAAATTTGTGCTAATGACAACATTGTTTAATGGTCCTTCGGATCCAAACTTTAAACACATTGTACAAGAGTTTTCGAGTGGGATTAAAGAAGACTTTGGCCCTGTACCCGATGTCAAGAAAGAGGCTAATGATTCATCAACTGAGACATCATCCGAAACGGAAGCGACATAACATGTAATACCGGATAAACTCACACACATATATGCCCACATAAATATATATATATTTTTTTATATATGCATACATATACATGTCAAAATAATAAACAGCTTAAAAAGTTAACATATATGTTCATTGATATCCTTATATGATTTAGCAGTAGAACTCTCCATAACCTTACAACGTCGTCGATTGATACGCAAATCGAGCAGCTTAAAAGTCGTCGGCCGCCATAACCGTTAGTCATTTATATCAGTGCCAGAAACTTGGCAACATGCCATGCCCATGTTCGTGTTCGGGGGGATGGGGATGGGTAGCAGTTGGTTTGCACTTGAAACGACAACGTGCAACATCATGCTATGCCATGCCTTGCACCCATGTTGATGATGGCGTTTCTCTCAAGCGGCAGCCAACACATCACAAAACGAGACCTTCAGCTTACATAGCCATAGCAGAGGGGGAGAGGCACAGAGGTGTAGTTTAAAAGCGCAGATTACAGCCAAAAGTAGTTGCAAAACTTGTGCGGGAATTGCAATTGCAATTCCAATTGGTTGCCGCAAATGTAGATGCTATCAAATGTTGCACATTGAAGGTTGCCCATACGTTTGAGTGAATTGCATAAAAAGATAGCTTACAATGTGTCAAAAAGAAAATAAAAAAAAAAGAGTTATTTATTATAATATATTATATATACTACTACTAATTTAATTTGCTATATTCTCTTTGAAAAGTGCTTGAAAAATCAAGTTAAGTTTAGTCCTTGATGCAGTTTTAAGCAACATTTTGACACGTATTCGTCTGATGTCTGTATGATATTGGACGTTATATGTATGTTTGAATATAGAAGCAAGCGCCAATTATGTTGCTTGATACGGAACAAGTAGAAATGTCTCATGACTGGAGTCATCAATTCAAATGGATATGGAAACGCTTGGCAAGAGAATTGGCCATGCATGTGAATTGATGTTGCCAGTTGCCAAGAGCGATAAAAGCAGTAGAGTCTGGTCTATTTTATTGGCGCGAATTTCTTGGATATCAACGCTAGTATAGCCATATACTATATTCAACCCACATTCACACTTACACTCACATACACACATGTATAGTGTATGTAAAGGATATCCCTTTTCCATTTAAGAAACGACTGTGTGTGTGTGTGTGTGTGACTTTGTGACTGTAGTGAAAACTCAAAGGCGGCATTGTCATCGTTTATGCCGTCAAAGTGAAAATCCATGCGAGAAATTATATGTCAAAGTTTTCACTTTTGATATGCAAAGGCATTTGCCCGGTTGTCTGGCTTTGGCGTTGACATCGTCTTGATACTAGCAACTGGGTATTGGGTACTGGTAACTGGTAACTGGTAACTGGTAACTGGTAACTGCTTTTCTACTTTCAAGTCGGGAATGTATGTAGCTGTAGAAATGGCACGCTCCAGTGATGCGCTGACAAAGACACATTTTCAGGCAGTCTGACTACAAAAAAAAAAAAAGAGAAAAAAAAATAAAAGAGGAAAAATAAGCTAGAAATGAAGTAGGCGAAGGATCTACCAATTACTCGAGTTACTGGCCCAGTACCGGGTTGGCAAACGCTTGATGCAAGTCCCGACTTGGTCTCTAGGTCCATAGGATGTCATTGAAACGTATCCGGCCTTTTAGACATTCCTTTTATTTTTATTTCTTTTTTTTTTTCGTTTGTATTTTTCCTATGTTATTTTCTTGTGCCGCTATTTTTTGGTTTTTTTTTTTTTTTGTGTTAGTTGTGCGTTCTCACTGTTATTTTCTTCGTTGGTCCTTTTAGTTTTTGTCTATGAGACAACTGCTTCCTATTTGACTGTTTCCTTTCTGTTGACTTTTCCTTGAGTTCACTGGCGCCGGCTTGCCTTACCAACCTCCTTTATTCTTTATACCTCCTTCCCACAACATTACTTTTCTACTTTTTTTCTGTGTGTGTGTGTGTGTGTGGGTTTTTTTATCTTTCCCAGCATTTTCTGGCATCTTCCTGGCCATCATTCAAAGCTATGTAATCTACCCTACTTTACAGTTGGAAAGCGCAAAGCATTACAACAGCTACTGGCGCGCCATCTGTCGTCTGCGGTTGCGGCCTCTCAACTGCATTCACTGCAGTCGACAGTCAGCTCGGCTTGTTTCCTCCCACAAGTTTCCCCCTCACCCAACATTTTTCATAGTATATTCTTTAGTTCGTTGGCGCGCACTTTGGTTAATTTGATTTCAGTATTGCTTGCCGTTGATTGTATGTATACATATACATAGACACATATATTTATATATATATAATATCTATATATACCTAACCTAAATATGCAGTTGGTTGTGTATATAAGTTTCCACATGTGTGTGTGTGTGTGTGTGTGTGTGTGCGTTACAATAACGAACAAGTTTCAAATCAATGCATTTGCTTTGGTCACACATTGCACGTCGGAAGTGTCGACATCTTCCTGAATGAATGGCAATAGGCTGCCAATTACTAGCCAGTTCTAAAAAAAAAAGTTCTCAAAAGTTGCTGCATGGACATTTCTACCATTTCCAGTTGACCACACTCAATCATAAGGGACTAGGAGCACTAGGAGTAGGTCAACTTTAGTATGTTAAAGCTAAAAGTAAAAATGTTCATATAATAATTTGAATATTATTATTATTAGATTGTAATAAAAATAATAAGCTCTGTGGTAATTGGGGAGTAAAACTTAACTAATTATTAAGGGTTTCCAGTTGTCTCTTATACTGTGATTGGGGCAGAAAGTTGAATCGAAGTAATTCATCTTTTCTGGTGTATTCGGGCGTTGCCTAATAAACGTTGGGGCCTGTCAGGCGCCATCGTTAGACAGTTTCCAGAATTTATTGAGTCCATTAAACGCAACATTGGTTAGCGCCCTTCCTTTCACACGCGCTCTCCCTCTCCCTCTCCCTCTCCCTCTCCCACTCTCTCTCTCTCTCTCTTTCTCGTTCTGCGTTCGCTTGCTATTTGTCTCTTGCTTGTCGCAATGATGTGGCTTGGGTACGTTTCCCATTGCTGGGCACAGCGCCGGGACATTGTGCTTTACTAAGGCTACTGACATGCAATTTATTGCTGGGCGGTAATTGGCAGTCCGCAATCCAAAGTCCAAAGTCCAAAGTCCATACCATAGTACTGCTCCTACTCCTGATATTGCTGTTCCTGTTACTGCTGCCAGTGCTGTTTATTAATAAATTGTCACTTGCAACTGGCAAAGTTGGCGACACGTATGAGTGGGTATTCCAGAGAAAGTCATTGCGCCTGCAGTTTAGTACCAAGGCTGCCTGCTTATTGAGCATTATTCCTGACTATCGTTTGCCAGAAGGAGCAGCAATTGAAGCAGCAGCAACAGCAACAGCAGTAGTAACAGCAGCAGCATCATCAGCAATGCCAATTAGCTGATATCATCGTTCATTCTGGCGTCAGCTGCCGTTGCCGTTGCTGTTGCTGTTGCTGTTACCAATTTCGTTTTCGTTGCCTAATCCTTGTTAAGCTTTATCGAAATTGTATCATTATCATATCGAGTGACGCCATTTTGGCTTCAACTACTCACCAAGCATCTTACTGCTCCCATTCATTCTCCTTTCCATTTTGTGTGCGAGAGCGTGTGTGAGTGTGTGTTTGCAAGTGCTATACCTGAGGGAAATCTGCTCGTCCTCATGACCATGTGACCGTCCTCATCCCTCCCGTGTTACTCAGTTACTTATTCAGTTGTTGCCAATCTCTTGCCATACGCTTCGATTTGGCGCTAACAAGTTTTCTTACAGTTCTTTTTTGTTGGTGCGCAACGACGCTTTGGCCTGGACTCTAGCCTCTGCTAAGCTGCTTATTATCCTTTGGGAGCTCAGTTCTAACGCCATATGTACGTACTATATATATATTTGGGAGCATTAATTGGATTTTGGAGCAGGCAGCTGGAAATTTAAGAAATACCTTAAATATCTTTTACAATGCTCTATTTATATTTTTCTGTTCAAATTTCAATAACATTACAAATCAGTGTTGCCACATCAACAAAATATTCTGTTCAACTTTTAAACTGTAACAAACAATTTAAATAAAAACTAATTATGCATGTCAATGGGTTTTAAAAAGCTTACAAAATTAATATATTTTCTTTATTTATTTAATAAAAATGTTCATTGGCATGGAAAAAGTTCTTATTAATCATACCTCTGTTATTATTTATGCATAAATGAATGTCAACATTTCCCTTCTCTTTTTGTTTTTGTTAACTATTCAATTTTATATGCTTTAAATGTAATATTTACAGTTAGTTGGCTGAACTTTTTGCTTATTTAAGCATATTTTAATATTAATTTTTATTAACAATTTCAAACTAACCAATCAATATATGCGATTATATTTTTAGGTAGTTCTGTGCATTTATTCATATATGAAACTTAATTTACTTTGGTAAACTTTTAATTAAGCGAAAAATCTATATATAATGATTTAACTTTTAATATATAACTTAAAATTATATATACTTTACTTTTACTTTTGACAATAATTGATATAATTAATATTTAATAATTTAATATTATCAAAAAACTTATTGTGTCTTAACAATGTTCTTAATAATGTTAAGTTAACATGAACTTCAACTGTTAATATTCAAATTGAATGCAATCGCCATGTTATCGTTATGTTATGTTAAATGTATTTCTGCAACGACCCACACACACACATACATACACACAATGGATCGCAAAAATATGTTTTAATCTTTATTATAATATATTCCAGTATTATCACCTTTGTTCCGGAAATGTAAACTGCAAATTAAGCTGAAGTAGTAGCTATCGAAAAAGCGTTAAATGGCGTCACTGTGATTTGTCTGTCGTGAGTTATTTTTAATTGTTGCTACCAACTTTTTACTACATCCAAAATTTAACAGGAGCATTACATTTATATATGGCGACATGTTAAAGGAATTTGAAATTGTTGAGAGTGCTAAAAGTGATACTTTATAATAACGGCAACGCCTTCTCGCTTATTGTTAATTGCGAGTGGGTGGGAAAATGCGATAGCTGGACAAAGAAAGCAAAAAAAAAAAGCGAACATAATTCATGGTAGCTCTTGGACGATAGAAAGAGAGAGCGAGATAGAGAGAGAGAGAGCAAAGCAGGGATACCAGCAACGCTAACAAGCACATTAATAATATCTTAACGGAGACGTTGAAGTGGTGCCCACGCCCAAGTTCAGGCATGAATGGTTGAAGTCAGCGTTGTGATCGCCCCCAGTGCAGGACGTGGTCGAGCACAAAATGCAGTTAATTAATCATTTGTAGCAAAAGTAGTTTGGTTCTTGATTTATTTTCGGCTATAAGAACTGGCTGCTAGCTACTAGCGCTAACCACAACAAAAGTTAAAGTTTTTTTTTTTATCTGCTGACAAGCAGCAGGCAGGCAGACAAGCAGTCAAACAGGAGGCAGAAACATAGCATAGCCGGCGCCAGCACACCCGGAGCCTGACACTGGCGCCATTACCGAACTGCCGCACTTCTGGTCATGATATTAAAAAGCATCAATACAAACACAAAACCATTGAAACCAGTCAGCCCCAAAAAAAAACCACAGCGACAGGAAGTCACTCAAAATGGTTAAAACGATGGAGGTGGAGCTATTGCGTCAGCTTCTACTAAGAGTCGATTAATTAAACCGCAAGCGTTTAAGCGGCAAACCACAGCAGCGGTAAAGTTAGTATCCACATTCAAGTTTGCTTTAATTTGACTTTCACTTTTTCAACACACACACATCATCACATACATGTACATACTTAAACACACACACACACACACACACTCATACACAACCTTTTTTTTAGGTTACATCGTTGGCTAGGCGTATGTATATACTCTGTCCCATCGCGGCAGAGGCAATCAAATTTCGTATTAATTATGTGCTTAACCAAACACCCTGCATGCGAGAGAGCGAGAAAAAGACAGGTGGAGAAGGAGAGAGCAGGAGGATGTAACGTTTGTTGAATGCTACTGCTCCTGTGCAAATTGTAAACTGTCAGCTGGGGTCACGTTGTTTGGGATTATGCGACGATGAGTACGATGAGCATCGAGAACTGAATTTCGAGAATGAGTGCAAAATACATACATTCACATATATATACATACATACATATATATATATATATATGTATATATATAGGTATATACATGGAGTATGTACAGTCTGTTGGCCATGCGGGTCAGGGACAGGGCAATAATTCTTTGGTTTTCACATTTTGCAGGCGCTGCTGTCGAAAATCCTTTTGCGGCTTATGTTCCATATTGGGCGACACATGTCACGGGTCAGTTGCTTTCAGGCTTACATTTTCCTTGCCGACAATCTCATTTATTTATAGCCAAGCACATTTACATAAATGTTAAAGCATACATACATACATACATACATACATACATACATACATACATACATACATATATATATATATATTATATGTAATTTCTTGAAGATTCTATATCTAATATAGTTGTCTTTAGCTTTTGACTAAGATAAGCCAATACAAGTTCGTCTTTTAGAACTTTTTCTTGTCGATCTAACTATGTTATTATAACATTATTATATTATGTTAAGCGTATGTTATATTTATAATAATAGTTTTCGACTTTATGTTAAACATTAATTCTTTTTTTTCTTGTAGTATGGCAATAGTAGACTATTGGCTGTACCTTTGATTCTTTAGTGTGCCAGTGTGGCCATTTAAATACCAAAAAGTTGCATGCGGTGATGCCATTAGCAACAATTTAAGCAGCAATTAAACAAGATTCGCAATTTGTAACAAAAAGAAGAAATAGTAGTATAAAAAACTATTACACCAAAAGCGAAAAGTTATGCAGTTTTTTAAGTGAATATGATTGCATTCTAATGTCAGCCATAAATTAGCGACTTGCACGCCACATACAGTCAGATACCATTCCCCTTTACCACCACCACCAGCACCCTCCTCATGAAAACAATGGCAACAGCAACACTTTATACTATGGCACACTCCTCACTGTAACCGTTCCCACGTCGTGCATTACGTGACAGGAGTATGTGAAACTTTTCAACTTGAACGAAAATTTATATGCTGAAAAATATAGCAAACGATGCTACAGCAAGAAAAAAAAAAATACATATATATATATATATATACATATAGGAGATGAAGGCGTGGGTAGTTGAAATAGCATGAGAATGTGCGAAAAATTTACAGTACAGTAGAAAACAGCATTGAATGTAATGGGATAGGAATAAGGATTGGGATAGAAAGTTGGGTTCAAGCATGGGTATAGGAAGTTACGACATTTTTGTGCGGTTTTCGCGTGCCACTAGAATGTTGAACGTGCCTGGCTCCTGCTGTGACTTTACCAGCTGCACTGCCACTGGCACAGCTGCAGTTCTTCTCAGCTAGATTTTCAGTGATGGGCGTGGCATGCAGTAAGCAGTAAGCAGTGAGCATCCGCCAACGCTGAACATGAAAAACTGCCATGGATTACGTGAGGCGGCAAAAGTTTCCAACGCTTGATTTTCATGTTGATTATAATCTTTATTTTTCAACATGATCACCAACGATTTCTACTTGGAGGGAAAATAGATATAAAAAAAAAATGCTAATAGTAATTAATAATAGTTAGCATACACTTTTACATAGCTTTTGATTTGTTGATGTATTTAAAATTTTTTTTTTTGTATTGATATATTCTTATTAAAGAAATAAAAATACCATTAATATGTCATTCTTATTGGAAAGATATATACATTAATATTTATATATATACTATCGATATTATAGTAAAAGGTGGCAACAGTGTTCAAGCTTTGACAGAACTAACAAAATTTGCAATAATTGGGCAGCACTTGACAAATAGTATTGGTAGGCAGTACTTAAAACTTTGACAAATCTAGAGTTTGGAGTCTTTACAAAGTTTTAACCTATTCGTTTTAGTGCCGTGTCACCGTCAGGACGTGTTGAAATTCTGCATTTTTTCTTATAAATAATATTTCTATATATATATACATATATATATATACATATATGTATATATATATTTATATATATGTGTGTATATATATGTATATATATATATATATATATCGGTGCCGTGAAAAATTGATAATTTCGAAGAATTTTCTGACCGTAAAAACGCATTATTAAGGTATTCAATGTACGAGTTTTTTTTTTTAGTTTTTTTTGTTGTATTACTGTGATTTTTTTTTTTTTTTTTTTTTTTTTACATAGAACATTAAAGTATGGTGAGTGGAAGTGAACTTGATCAAGTGAAGAATATTCCAGATGCAAAGCTGGCCGATCATGTGCATCTCCGTCGCATCTATTTGGATGTGCAACCAAGCTCGTTGGCAGAGCGTCGCGCTCGCATGGCCGAAGGGCAAAAGGCATTTGCGCTTGTGCGCAAATTAAGCCCAAAGCCAACGGCAATTGTAACTGTAATCATTGGACCTACAGAATTGCCATGCGATTTGCTATTGCTAAAACGTTGTAGCGGCTATTTTATGAATGGCAGGCCTGGCATGGCATATGGTCTACCTCCATGTCATGTCACCTTGGAGGCATTTCTCATTATATACAAGTGGATGGCCAGACCAAATGAAGTGGTGCCACCCAAGCAACTAATAAGTGTCTATAGAGCTGCACTGTATCTATCCATACAGGCCTTACTGGATCAATTTATGGATGAGTTCAAGAATCCACGTTCAGCACGCGAGGAAATCGGTTTCTATATGTTCTTTGGCCTACATAAACTGAATGTTTATGTACCATTTCGTAAGACGATGCGTGTCCAAAAGTTTTTTTTAACACTTATTGGCACCGTTGAGTTTCTGGAACTATGGCCAACTGCATTGTTAACCCTACTCAAATCGCCTAGCATCTGTGTTAACTCTGAAGTTGAGGTACTTATTGCAGCAATTGTGTGGCTAAATCACGACTATGAGGAACGTTCAACCTATACTGAACAATTGCTTAATTGTGTTCACTTTGATAGCATACCGCTTGAAGCTTTGCTGCAACTGCGCCAGCATGAAACCAGTAGTACCATAACACAGCTACTATATCGTCCAGAGATAGAGACATTCCTAAAGCGTGCACCATCGCATAATAATAATATACGCTATTGCAATCGTCGTATCTGGATCTATGATCAGCTGTGCGACTATCATCATGATGCACATTGTCCTAAGCGTAATTTTGTATCATTAGCTCAATTTGAGAGCTATCAGGAGGTGCTGCGTGTGGCACCCAATTTGCATTGGTGGCATCGCCATCAATTGAATCCCTATGTACACAGCTGTCGCCATGAAGAATGCCGTCATCCAAGATAAGTACCCCGTACTCGTACTTGCCACAGCGCTCAACATTTCATATAACAAATAATCATTTAATACAACAAAACTTAATTAATACTTTCCATTATTTTTTTTTTCACTTTTCCGTTTTCATTTTCTCTCTTTTCAAAATTCATTGAATTTTTTTTTCATTTTTGACAAAATTATAACTTGTTTTTAAAATTTACTTCATTTAAATACTAATTTATACTTTTTCATTTGCCAAGTCTTTTGGCTAACACTCTTCACACATAAACTCATTTTTTTTTTCTTTTATAACAAATAATTTGCACAATTAATGTTAACATTGTACTAATAATCTATTAAATCTCTTATTTGTTATAAAAATTATTGTTATTTCTTCTTATTTTTTTGTTTCTTCCTTACTTTAATTTCTATAACCTTTATATTTATTTGTATTCTTTTTTATGCTTACCATCAATATTTTTTTATTATAATAACTTTTTACTAACTCTTTGCATTCATTTTTCATTATTCCTTTTTAATCAAATCTTTATCATTATCCATTAATTTTTTTTTACTTCTTTTTAAATATAAGTGTTACAATTATGTATTATTAATCTATATATTATATAGTAGATATCGAGAATAATATTTACAAAGGGTTCAATGTATATATAGAATAGCATTCAAAAACTAATTTTCATGTATATATAAACTTTACCTAATTTTTTTTTTTTTGTTTTATTACATAATTAATTAAAAATATCTTAATAATATTACTTAACTTTTTGTTTTTTATAATCAAATTACGATTTTGTATGTACGATATAAATTAGAGTATAATTAATTATAAATAATAGTTATTAGGAAATTGTTAATAATAATATTTAAGATAAAATATATATTGTATAAAAGGTTATGTACGATTTGTAGGTTATGTCCGACTTTAATAGCTGAAAGCATGAAAACCAAATATGATTCGGATGAAAATTCGCATACGAATTCATATTATCCTAAGGGCAAACTGCCAAATGCAGTTACTCACATTGTTATGGCATTTAGCGTGTCAACTGTTTGTTGCTGGAGCGCAGGACCCTCAATGTGTTCTAGGGACATTCGTGGCCATTGTTGATTTTGAAAATATTTCGTTGTTGGTATATCTGGTACTGGTATTGGTGGTACTGGTTACAAGCATTTCAGCTGGAAAATTTCCCATTGGCATTTTCATTTTCAATTCGATTTGCTATTGCTATTGACCCAATGGCGCTATAAACGTATACAACTGGGCGCCATGTAAGGACACTTTTGGCGTACATGGCGACTATTGTGAAAGCCAAAAAAAAAAAAGGATGCAGCCTTTTATATTTTTATTATGTTTTCTATTATTTTCTGCTTTTTGTTTAACCATATCCTTTGATATTTCCGCATATCAGCTTATTGGGTATGAGGCACGGCGCTATAGAATTTATTTCCATTAGCAACAAACATGAAATATTTCTACTAATTGGCATTTGGCATTTGGCATTTGATAAAGATGAGGTCAAGTTCGTTGAAGGGCAAAGGGTTTGAGGGTTTAAGGGTGTTTAAGTATACAGTTCGCTGGATAGCCAATTTTGTAATTAATCATTTTCTGATTTGGCATTTGGATCGTGTTCTGGTTTTTGTTTTTTGGGTGTGGACTTTGCTCATCGGTTGTTGTTGTCGTTGGTATTGCTGTTGCTGTTGTTGTTGCTATTGCTATGGCTCATTGTTGTTAGCTGTTGCCCATTTTCTGAGTATTTTCCTGGCATTTTCCGGGCATTTTACGCGCTGTTAAAGTTTAATCGAAAAAGTATTTTTGTGGCCAATGAAAATTCCAATAACGAAATTCCAAAAACAACAACAAAAAACTTCTTGGACTTTTTATGCCACGCGGCCACAATTCAGCAAGTTGTTTTTGTTTTTTTTACTTTTATCCAACCACAGGTATACCAAAGAGATACATATTTCCTGGCTGAAAAGTGGCAGCCAAATTGACAGCTCTGCTGCTCCTATTGCTGCTGCTGTTGCTGTTGCTGCTGCTGATGCTGGTTGTTTTATGAAGAGGAACTGCACCCTGCACTTGACAGCAATAGTCGCCCATCAAATTGTTGTTCAAGTTTTTGTTGTTATTGCCGTTTTATATAAAACTTTGCGCCTAATCGCACAATTAAACGAAAAAGAAGAAAAGAATAAATTTTTTTAATTCAAAACTTTTCAGTTTACCGAAAATTGACACTTGATAAAAAGCAAGAGAATTTTTTTTCTCGACTGAAACGACTGTCATTAGGTGCAAGTTATGAGGAAACTTTACAGTGAATGACATGCTCTCAGGATATAAGGATATGCAGTAATAAATTCCAAGTATTTTGATTTATTCAAAGTTTTATTTTTTAGTTTATTTTTAAAATATAATTTTACTACAAATTTGCTCTCTTTTAGCTGAAAATTACTACTAACAAAAAAACTGAATGCTGTGTGTATCTGTGCATGGATTCTATCTTGACAAGGATATTGCCCTTGGAGCAGTCCACTAACCACATGAACATTAATCTTCCGGACAACAGTAAATTGCCAGTATAAACCATCTTTAACTTTTGCTAATGATTATGAAGATAAAACTATACTAAAAACAATCTGTGGAAATATTAAAACTAAAATTAAAGAGTTGCTTTGACTTGGAAGAAGAATATATATCTATATATATATATAAAATATAAATAAATATAAATATATAAAATAATAAAACAATAATATAAAATTGAAAATCTATTATGAAATGTAATATTATATACTTTATTTACAGCCATAATATATATAATGCTCTTTAAAAGATTTATTTTGTTATTTAAAACAATTAATTGAATATTTCTGTATAATATATATCAATTTTCTCCTTATATGTATTATTTATTTTTTAAATATTGTATTTAAATATTTACATTACATTTATTTAAATGTGTGTTACTATTTTTTTATTCTTTCTTTTACAAATATTATTGTATTTATTATATAATATATATATATATTTTTTAGATATTTTTATATATATATATATATTTTATTCTTTATGATTTGTAAATTTATATTTTAATTTAGTTATTTTTTTTTATTATTTTTTATAACATATATATTATTTTTATTATTTTAATATTTACATTATTTTGATTATGTATTATGACATTTAATATTTTTTTTAATTTTACTATTTATATAATTTTTTTTTACTTTATTGTTTTTATAATATTTTATTTTACGTAATATTCTATTTGTTTTATTTAATATATATACATTATATATATATTTATATAATTTCTTTCTTTTATAGTCACTTTCCTTTTTTTATATCTTTTATTTTATAAAATTATTTTATTTTTATTAAAATAATGTTTTAAACGTTTTCATAATTATCCTGAATTCTCCAGAATCTTAAGAATTTTTTATAGCTTATTTTTTTCTAATTCTCTTATTTTAATATTTTGCATTAAAATATATTTTTTTAAGCCACATTCCCATAACAAAGCCAAAATCGAAAAGTATGTAACAAGTAGAAATTATCATCTGAGACCTCATAAACTATATATATTCTTGATCAGGACGGACGGTCGGACATGGCTAAATGTAGATGAGTCGATTTAGCCATTTGTCTGTATGAACGCCTGTTTCCCAGAGACTATAAAAGCTAGAGCAACCAAAATCTAGATTTGTTATATTCGAACGCTATACGAGCTAGTGTTAGATTTTTGAAAATCCTCCTCTAATCCCCGCAGTACGTAAAACACGATAAAATAGCACAATTTCCAACCGATGAAATATTCTTTTTAGCACACATAATAATTATACCATTTTTGATATATGTTGTAAATTTTGTTAAGATTAAACAAAAAAAACACGGAAGTTATATAATATTAGGTATTTGAGCGCGGGGTGCTATTCAATTCAATCTCAACGAAGTTTTTAACTTTGATGTAGGATTAGGTCTACTGATTATTATGTGTGCCAATATTAAAATAAATTCGATCGGTTGAAAACTGTGCTTAATAACCGTTTTTTTCGTATTGCGGGGATCAGGGGAGAAAATTGATAAGTCCAAAGCATACATATCTAGCGTTAGAACATAATGAATCAAAATTTCAAATTTGGTTGCTCTAGCACTTATAGTCTCTGACAAACAGGCGTTCATACAGACCGACGGACGGACAGACAGCAGACGGCCAGAGCTAGATTGACTCAGCTTGATTAAGAATATATATACTTTATAGGGTCTCAGATGATTATTTCTTGCACATTTCCATTAGCTTCCTTTTTGCCTTTTTTAAAAGGATTAATCGAGGAATTAGATTTTTTCTCTTCTGTTTGTGTAACTTCATTAAGTAGCGCTTTCCAGGTTCAGGATGTGTTCCTTAATCTATAAAGATAATTAAGAAAGACAAAATTTATTATAAAATACTTTTAAAATATATAAAAAAGATACGTACCTCTATTAATCGGGAAACAGGATTATGCTAAATCCATTCGCAATCATATGGGATAATCGAGGTCCTATTGTATTGGTAATTATTATTATAATAATTAGTTGATTCTAAATTAAATTATTTACATCATTTACAGACAAGTAAACAAAGATAATTGGAGGTAAAACATTGAATTCTTTTATTTGTCAATAAAGTCGCTGCTCGCATGCTCTAATTGAACTGGTTAAAAGATTTTTAATACAATTATTCTAAAACCAAATTTCTTGTAGCATTTGGAACACTATTCGAAAATCTTCCAAAATGGGAATTTAAAAACTCATATATGTATATATGTATATATATATATAAATATATATTTATGATTTTATATATATTTATATGTATATATATATATATAGATATTATATTTCTTTCTTTTTTTTTTTATAACATTTCGTCTTCTTCTCAATTGAAATTGAACTATGGATTCTTTCTTGTTGTGTTTGATTGATTGTTGTGTTTGATTGATTGTTGTGTTTGATTAATTGTTGCATTTGGTTGTTGTGTTTGGTTGTTGTGTTGATCTACTTATGGAGGTTAACTCATACTTGTTGTTTGTTGTATTTGGCTTGTATATTATATCAATGGAGCTGTCTTCGTGTATGTGTATGTTTGTATGTGTAGGTAGCAGCTCCATGAAAACACATAAACGATAATTGTTTGTTGCTTTTATATAGGTTCGGGATTTATGCCAATGACATAGCGACCATTAATGCGACGTATATAGCCCTTGTTGAAAGCCTCGTACATAACGCTTGGAGCCAAACGCTTTATGATCTCTATGGGGCAAGAGAGGCGAATCGAAAGTTTAGTTAGTATATTATCAAAGGATATGGGCATACCCTGCTCTACCATAATGTTAAGTAAAGTATTTAACATTGCCTGATTCCATTCGGGTAGAGCAAGCGACATAAGTACTTTGTTAACGTTATTCATATTGGCCCTATTATTCGATTGCTGTCCATGTTGATCCTGTTGCTTTAGCTGCTGCTGATAGTGCTGCTTATGCTGCTGCTTCGGGTGCTGCTTATGTTGATTAACAGTATTCTTCATCTTGATAGCAGATCTATTCATAGGCAATCCTTGCTTAATATGCTGCTGCGGCTGCTGATGCTGATGCGGCTGCTTCTGATGGTGATGCAACTGCTGTTTCACATGCTGATGCTGCTGACGGGGCTGCTGATATTGCTGCTGATGATACTGCGGCTGATATTGATGGTGCGGCTGATACGGATGTTGGGGCTGATATTGATATTGGTGCTGTTGCTGATAGCGACGTCCAGGTGCCACAAAGTTCTGCTTCGACTTGCCTGGAATCAGCTTGCCACGGCGATAAGTATTAGCTGCTAATGGTTTAGCAACTGCTGGCTGATAATTGTTTATCCTTGGATTGCGAGCCCAGTTTTGTTGCATTTCATTGGGATTTTGAGAATCATAGAATGGGACGTGTCCCAATGGCTTCGGATAGATATGATGTATTGGCTTGACAGTCTTGCGACCTTGAATACTATTCAACTGATTGCTATTATTATTGTTATTCGATTTTATATGATTTGCTACAGGCTGCATAATGGGCTGCTGATACATGCCAGCATATTGTTGATTATTGCCATTTATTGGCTGCTGATATACCGTTGGTTTTATCACTTGCTGTTGATGCTGCGGCATCTGCTGCGGCATCTGTTGCGGCATCTGTTGAGGCATCTGCTGCGGCAACTGCTGATAGGCACCATTCGGCGATACCATTTCAGTATAGCGATTATTCAATATGGCTGGCTGTCCATTAGCCTGTAGTGGTAGCTGTTGTTGATATTGCAAGGGCTGCACGAGCACATAGGGGGCAGCATTACCTGGTTGTACACCCTGGGCAATTGGTACCCACATTACAGATGGTGCCTGCTGCTGCTGCTGCTGCTGCTGCTGTTGCGACGGCGACTGCTGCTGTAAGTGTAGCTGCTGTTGTGCCTGCTGGGGCTGCTGGGGCTGCTGTTGCTGCTGAGTACCCACCTGCTTTATGTTACCGTGCATTGGACATGGAACTTGATTCTGCTGATGCAAGACGTCAAAATTAGCATTGGCATTGCAACCGCTGCGAGGCTGAAATATTTTCGCGAGCGGATTCAAAGTCGAACGTTTTACGCGTCGATTTACGTAAGCCATTGGTAATAAATAAAATTTAACGATTCAAACTATTTGAAACTAATTTCGATTCTCACCCACCGAACACAAATAAATATTAAACAGGGCCTTCTATCTCAAAGATAAAGTATGTGTTTGATATTTGAATGGGATATTTTCGTTATTAGGTAAACTTTGCACATGTTACTATGATTGAAAAAATTCAAACAACCAATATGAAAATAAATTCCAGTCTACTTGGTTCACATTTTTGGTCTGTAAGTAGCCTTTTTGCCTTTAATAAAAATGCTATATAGAAGCTAAATGTGCTAAATTGATAATCATATAAAACACCATAAAGTATATATATTTTTGTTCAGGATGATTCGCTGAATCCATCTGACCATGTCCGTCCGTCTGTATGTACGCCTGTTTCTCAGAGATGATAAGAAAACAGCGATTATTAATTAAAATTTTTAGCCGATAGAATTTATTTTATTTTTTTATGTGTTATTTTTTATTATTGGCACACATAATAATTATTGGCGCACATAATAAAAATTAGCGCACATAAAATAATCATAATATAATCAGTAGACCACTCTTAATCTACAATAAAAATAAAGTTAAGATTAAATAAAAAAACACGAAAGTTATTTAATACAGTATATGCTGCTAAAATGCAAAACTTATAATGCAGAAATTTTACTTTGCATATATTTGATATTTCCTTTTAAGCAATCATGAGTTATATGCAAATATATTGTATTTAAATGATGCGGGCAAAATAAAAGCTAGAGCAACGAAATTTGGAATCTAGATTTGTTATGTTCGTACGCTATACGAGTTTGTTTTAAAGTTTCGAATATCCTCCCCTGACCAAGGCAATTCAAAAAAATTGATCATAAGGCACAATTTTTAACCAATCAAATAGAATTTATTCTATTTTTTATGTGTTATTTTTTATTATTGGCACACATAATAATTATTGGCACACATAATAAAAGATAGCGCACATAATAATCAGTAGACCACTCTTGATCTACAATAAAAATAAAGTTAAGATTAAATAAAAAAACACGAAAACCGCTAAAATGCAAGACTTATAATGAAGAAATTTTTCTTTGCATATATTTGATATTTCCTTTTAAGGAATCATGAATTATACGCAAATTTATATAAATAAAGAAATATATAAATTTATATTTTATGCTGTTCTTTAGCTATAGCTAAAAAAAAAAGAATATTAAATATAAAATGAAATCAAACGTTTTAATATTACTATCCTATAGCTTATAATTTTCTTAAAACCCATTCAATTTATATGTTATATATTAGATTTTTTATTGTTTATACACAATATTTTCTTATATAGAATAAATTTTTTGCTTTTATGAGGCTAAATTTAGTGTTAAATTGTTTTATGATGTCTAAAAATAACATAATTTTGTTTTTAACCAATATTTGCTTATAAAGTGTACAGCTTATAGCCGATATATTCTGTTTTAGATAATTTTATTCAAATACGTTGTATTTAAATGATTATTATAAAAGAAGCCACATGCTAAGAAATTTATTTAAATTTATATTTTATGCTGCTCGTCAGCTATAGCTAAAAAAAAAAACAGAATATTAAATATAAAATGAGATCAAAAGTTTTAATATTGTTGTCTTATAGCTTATAATTTTCTTAAAACCCATTAAATTTATATGAACTGATTCCAAGGAACGATTTTTTATTTGTATATAAACAATATTTTCTTATATATAAGCAATTTTTGGCATTTATGAAGCTAAATTTAGCTCTAAATAGTATTATGATGTTTAAAAATAACAAAAATTTGCATTAAAAAAATATTTGCAATGCGTCTTATAATCTGATATATACTGTATTAAGTATCGTGCTAAAATGCGCGCAGCTGGGGAGGCTAAAAAGCGCACGGAAATTCTCAAAGTGCACCTATAACCGTTTGTATTTATGTGTACTTGTGTGTATTTGTATATATATGAGTATATGTAGACAAAGGGGTTCGCGTAGTCGGGTACACCCGGCTGTGGAATTTTTACAATTTAGCCACTTTGCTATTTGTAAACAAGTAAGAAGTCTGTAGTCGAGTGTACCCGACTACGAGAGCCCCTTTGCCTACATATACAGCTATACACACACATACACACAGTTTTGCACGTACTTAGCCATTGCGCGCACCTTTTAGCCCCCCAAGCTCTATAGCGCTGTGCCTAATGTTGTATAACTTCCGTGTTTATTGTTCAATCGTAACGAAATTTACAATGTAGATCAGGAATGGTATTATCAGTAAGTGTGGAAAAAATAATTATTATCGGTTGAAAATTGTGTCTTATAATCGATTTTTTACAATTACGGGGGTCAGGGGAGGAAATTGAAAAATCTAAAAGAAACTCGTGTAGCGTACAAACATAACAAATCTACGTTCCAAATTTCGTTGCTCTAGCTCTTATTTTGCGCGCACTACTATACCCTCCCCCCAGGGCCAAATAACGCTACTTTTGATTATGTATAACTTCCGAGTTTTTAGATCAATCTAACCCAGATTCACAACATGGATCAAGAATGGTCAAATTATGATGTCTGCCAAAAATAAATTCAATCGGTTGAAAATTATGCTTAATAATCGTTTTTTTCGAATTGCGGGGGTCAGGGGAGGAAGTTGAAAAATCTTAAATAAACTGGTGTAGCGTACGATAGTAAAAAATCTAGGTTTCAAATTTGCTTGCTCTAGCTCTCACAGTCTCTGAGAAACAGGCGTTCATACGGACGGACTGACGGACAGACAGACGGACATGGCTAGATCGACTCGTCTTGTCGTCCTGATCCAGAATATATATACTTTATGGGGTCTCCGATGATTATTTCTATGTGTTACATACTTTTCGATTTTGCACATTTCCAATAGCCATCCGTGGTCTAGTAGTGCGCGCAAAATAAGAGCTAGAGCAACGAAATTTAGAATATAGATTTGTTATTTTCGTACGCTTTACGAGTTAATTTTAAATTTTCGAATTTCCTCCCCTGACCCTCGCAATTTAAAAAAATCGATTATAAGGCACAATTTTTAACCGATCAAAATTCTTTTTGGCACCCATATTAAAAAGGTTGTTCCTGACCTACGTTGCGGGTTTCGTTAACTTTGATTAATAAACACGGAAGTTATACATTTTTAAGTTCCGTGATATAGAGCGCGGGGGGCTAAAAGGCGCGTGCAAAGGGTACATACGTGCAAAACTGTGTGTATGTGTGTGAATAGCTGTACATGTAGGCAAGGGGGCTCTCGTAGTCGGGTACACTGTAAATCAGGAATGGTCTTATCAGTACGTGTGCAAAAAACAATTTTGATCGGTTGAAAATTGTGTCTTATAATGATTTTTCCAATTGCGGTGGTCAGGGGAGGAAATTCGAAAATCTAAAACAAACTTGTATAGCGTACAAAAATAGCAAATCTGTATTCAAAATTTCGTTACTCTAGCTCTTATTTTGCGCGCACTACTATACCCCCTCACCCGTGCCAAATAACGCTACTTTTGATGATGTATGACCACCGAGTTTTTAGATCAATCTAACCCAGATTCACAACATGGATCAATAATGGTCAAATTATGATGTCTGCCAAAAATAAATTCAATCGGTTGAAAATTGTGCTCAATAATCGTTTTTTCGAATTGCGGGGGTCAGGGGAGGAAATTGAAAAATCTTAAATAAACTGTTGTAGCGTACGATAGTAAAAAATCTAGGTTTCAAATTTGCTTGCTTTAGCTCTTACAGTCTCTGAGAAACAGGCGTTCCTACGGACGGAGAGACGGTCAGACGGAAAGACGGACATGGCTAGATCAACTCGTCTTGTCGTCCTGATCCAGAATATATATACTTTATGGGGTCTCCGATGATTATTTCTATGTGTTACATACTTTTCGATCTTGCACATTTCCAATAGCTCCGCTTTGCTTCTTTTTTACAAAAAGGAAAAGGGGCTAACAAGTAAGAAATCTGTAGTTGAGTGCACCCGACTACGACAGCCCCTTTGCCTACATACACAGCCATACACACACTTATTCACACATACACACAGTTTTGCACGTACTTAGCCATTGCGCGCGCCTTTTAGCCCCCGCGCTCCATATCGCTGTACTTAATGTTGTATAACTTCCCTGTTTATTGTTTAATCTTAACGAAATTCGCAAGGTAGATCAGGAACAATCTTTTTAATATGGGTGCAAAATGATCGGTTAGAAATTGTGCCTTATAATAGATTTTTTCCAATTGCGGGGGTCAGGGGAGGAAATTCGAAAATCTAAAACAAACTTGTATAGCGTACAAACATAGCAAATCTATATTCAAAATTTCGTTACTCTAGCTCTTATTTTGCGCGCACTACTATACCCCCTCACCCGTGCCAAATAACGCTACTTTTGATGATGTATGACCACCGAGTTTTTAGATCAATCTAACCCAGATTCACAACATGGATCAATAATGGTCAAATTATGATGTCTGCCAAAAATAAATTCAATCGGTTGAAAATTGTGCTCAATAATCGTTTTTTCGAATTGCGGGGGTCAGGGGAGGAAATTGAAAAATCTTAAATAAACTGTTGTAGCGTACGATAGTAAAAAATCTAGGTTTCAAATTTGCTTGCTTTAGCTCTTACAGTCTCTGAGAAACAGGCGTTCCTACGGACGGACAGACGGTCAGACGGAAAGACGGACATGGCTAGATCAACTCGTCTTGTCGTCCTGATCCAGAATATATATACTTTATGGGGTCTCCGATGATTATTTCTATGTGTTACATACTTTTCGATCTTGCACATTTCCAATAGCTCCGCTTTGCTTCTTTTTTACAAAAAGGAAAAGGGGCTAACAAGTAAGAAATCTGTAATTGAGTGCACCCGACTACGACAGCCCCTTATTGTTCAATCTTAAAGAACTTCGCAAGGTAGATCAGGAACAATCTTTTTAATATGGGTGCAAAATGATCGGTTAAAAATTGTGCCTTAGAATAGATTTTTTTGAATTGCGGTGGTCAATGGTGGAAATTCGAAAGTCTAAAACAATCTCGAATAGCGTACGAACATAACAAATCTATATTCAAACAAATCTATTATTCTATAATTTCGTTGCTCTAGCTCTTATTTTGCGCGCACTACTATAACCCCCTGGGCCCCATAACGCCACTTTTGATAATGTATAACTTCCGAGTTTTTAGATCAATCTTGCCCAGATTCACAACATGAATCAAGAATAGTTTAATTATGATGTATGCCAAAAAAAAATTTGATCGTTTGAAAATTCTGCCTAATAATCGTTTTTTTTTCGAATTGCGGTGGTCAGGGGAGGAAATTCTAAAATCAAAAATGAACTCGTATAACCTACGAACATAACGAATCTTGATTTTAAGTTTGGTTGCTGTAGCTCTTATAGTCTCTGAGACACAGGCTGTCATACAGACGGACAGACGGACAGGCCTAAATCAACTCGACTTGTCGTCCTGATCAAGAATATATGTACTCTAGTGGGTCTCCGATAATTATTTCATTGTGTTACATACATTTTGATTTTGCACATTACCAAAAGCTCCGCTTTGCTTCTTTTTTACAAAATGCAAAGGGGCTAAAAACGATTAAAAGTCACAATTTGTAACCGATCAAAATTCTTTTTAGCACCCTTATTAAATAGATTGTTCCTGATCTACATTACGAATTTCGTTAAGATTAAACAATAAACACGGAAGTTATACAACATTAAGTACAGCGATATGGAGCGCGTGAAATGGGCTAAAAGGCGCGCGCAATGGCTAAGTACGTGCAAAACTGTGTGTATGTGTGAATAAGTGTGTTTATGGCTGTGTATGTAGGCAAAGGGGCTCTCGTAGTCGGGTACACTCGACTACAGAATTCTTACTTGCTTAAAAAAGGCAAAGGGGATAAAAAATACATGTATTGATTGCTTAAAGCGCCATCTTGCGTTGCATATTTCAACCTACTATTGATAAAGCAAACAGTGAATAATTCAAGTTGCAGCCACCGGCCACAAGTCGGTGCTAGGGGCGTGCCTAATCAAATTTCATGTAAAAAAATATAAAATTTTAAACTAAAAATACCAAAAAAAAATTCTATATACAGTTTTAAAATTATTAAATAGCATTTAAACCCATGGACACAATAATTAGAAACCAAAACAAGCAAAAAATTAGTGATGGAAACGGGGGTCGGGAAATATTAATAGCAGTTAAATACTAAAGCTTTGAGAACAGATCATTTATTAGACACATCCACACGAAAAAATATACAAACATAGAAATAAATTTTTACAAATTTTTTGATTAGTTGTCTGGCCACAGCGGAAATCGAATACGCAGATCAGCATTGATGGGTGACATGTTTGGCGCTACGGCGCCACCGCCAGAGCCGCAGGTCTCTGGCAAGGCCAAGACGCAGAACCAGTCAAGGACTGTGCAATCAAAGGCCAAAAGAGGCAGCGTAATGAGTGCCATGGAGGATATACAACGCATGTATGTATTAATAGTATATTAAATTATAATTTTATATATATATATATATATATATATATATATATATTTATATTTGTATGTAGGACACCAGACGCTATCTGCCAGGAGTTTGATCGACTGGTTGTACATACGCAGCGTCATTTTAAGCGTGAATTCAATATGCCTTGCACAGGCATCGCCCAGCAGGTGGTGCGCTGCGAAGAACATAATCACCAACAGTCGTTTAAGTGCTTTGATCTGATGGATGATTATCGCCGGTGCGTTAGCCAGGCCATGCATGATCATATGGATCAATTGGCTGATGAGGATGCTATTAAGCCGCCGGTACATGATTCAATAGCTGTGATATCACCGCGTCCAATGGATGATGGTACATTGAACGTTGAGAATCCAACAAAACAAAGGCGCACCTGGTTTAAGCCCTGGTCATGGTTTCGCTAACAGCAGCAGCTGATCCCGTATTATAATCCATTACATTATGTTCATTCATTTATACATCCATTTCCTTTCCAATTGCCATTAATTTTTTTTCAACAAAATTTTAGGCAGCAACTGCACCATATATCATCAGCATATCATCTTCGTTTTCGGGTGTTCATTCAACTTGCCTTGTATACTCCTAATAAAACGTTTTACTAATTAAACAGTCGGCGTCTACCGCATTAACTTGGCCAGTTGCCCATGGCAAGGAATGTTATTGAAGCTCCTCATCTCGTAACACTCAACTGGCTGTCTGACTGTCTGGATGTTTGGATGGTTAGGTGCTTAGCTGCCTGGCTGTCTGGCACGTTGTATTATTTAGCCAAAAACTAAGCAAAATATTTGTGCAGCACTCAGCTGGTTGCATGCCTCATTCAGCCTTGCGGCCATTTGGAAGCCAAGATGGGACCACCTGCATTTGTCCTTTCTATTCATTCATTTAAATGTCTACATCATCCTCATCATCATCATCATCGTCAACTGGTAACTAGTAACTGGATATATGTGCTTGACTATATATATATATATGTGTGTGTGTGTGTGTGTGTAGGAGTCACAGAGTGCAAGGACCAGGACGCATCCTTCCTGCGGCGCTGCAATTTGCAATAAAAGTAAATCTGCTGCACCTGCAGTTCACCAAACTCACTCACACAATTTTTAGGCATCTACTCCACCAATCTAACCACATGACTCCCATGACTCTACTATGTCCTGCCATACCATTCCATACAATTCCTCTTCGTCCTGCTGAGGCGTGCGCATGTGTGCGGCTCTAGCTTGAAAGCCTTTCGGCCACCATAAGCAAACATTAGAATTTATTAAATTCAGCTCTTGGGTGAGAACCCACTGCCAGGCGACATCCCCAGCAAACGTTGACTACAAGAAGCGCAAAGAGATACTCCTTAAATCTTTATATCGTATATATATTGTATTATAAGTTGTATTGTATATAACTAATGCATATTGTATCTTCCCATATATACTTAATCGATTAGTGCAATGCTGCAGAATATGGAGTAATATTCTAATCTTATATCGTATACGATATACAAGCAACATTTATTTTACTTCATGTCAATATCGTATTGATATTGTTTGTATACTTGCAACGTGCATATCCAAAGCGTTTATTGTCTATATCGAAAATGCTATTTATATCGTATATGAAAGACTACAATAAACAGCTTATTATCTACGATATACAAATATCGAATGTAACCAAACGAAATATCGTAAGCTAAACTGATTATTATATTGCCTAAAACCACTTTTTGTTTGCAACTATTAGAGTTAAGGTAACGGTTTTTTGAAGTTTTTCTTGAATATCGTATGTATATCGTTTGCTACACTTATATGTAAACAGACTATATATACTATTTAAAGCAAATATATCGTATATACGATCTAAATTTAATCCATAAATAAAATTAACTGCTTCAAAACTTGCCTTAAGCACATTGAATCAACTGCCTAAACTCCCCTTTTGAGTTGCCATAGTTATAGGGTATATAAAGAAAATTATTGCATATAAAACTCACCTGGCTACTAAATGGAAGAGAGAGATAGAGTGTGTGTGTGAAAGAGACAGACAAAGAGAAAAAAAAGGATAGAATGGAAATGATGCGAATAGGGGCGGCAATAAACTTTTGGGCAAATGTTGCCTTAGTATATGGCACGCCCACACATATGTATACGCACGCGTAACATGCCAGATATGTGTATTATATCCTTACACACACACACACACACACTCACACACACACAAATACTAGAGCACACTTAAATGGACACACACAGAGCGTATACCAATAATCCAACTTTGCTTTTAGCATTTTTCATACAAATGCAAAAAAAAAGAGGGAACGAGGAAAAAAAAATAAATAAACAGCAGACGGGTTAAAGGGCTAAATGGAATATAAAGGACTTTTCAACAAGGGAGCAATATACACAAAGCTAAATATATTTACACACATACATTTATATACATACATATATATGTATATATAAAAATATGGTATATATATTTAATAAAATAACCAAAGCATATCGGGAATTAATTAATATCTGTGCAGATGTCATTGACATGAGAGTAATTGAAGTAGCTTCAAGTGTGTTGCGACCACAAAGCATAAAAGGGAATAGAACAATGAAATAAATGGCACAAACACTTCCATACTTACATATATACATATATATATATATATATAAATATATATATATTTTTAATAAATAACATGTAAGGTATTTGTAGTCGAGTGTACCCAACTACGAGAGCCCCTTTGCCTACATACAGTCACATACACACACATATACACAATTCTATACGCCCCTTTTGCTCCACACACCCACCATAAAACAATATTTAATGTTGTATAACTTCCGTATTTCTGTTGATCAAGAATGGTCTACTGATTATGTGTTGTACTGCGGGAAGGAAATCCAAAAATCTTAAACAAATTCAATTGCCCACGAATATAAGGAATCTTGAGCTCAAATTCCGACTACAAGAACCCAATAGATAAGTAGGTTGCTTTTTATTGTCAACCGCAATATAATATCAGAATATATAATAGTAGGCTGTGAAAAATTATTAGCTTAGGTATAGTTAGAAAATCAGAATAAATTTTCATTCCTCTCTGAGCATCGCTCGGGGTAGGGGTCAGCTTGTCTCCAATTCTCTAAATTTAATTCCATTTGGTAAAAAGTGTAAAATTATTTCCTAAATCGAATTCACAACAAATTTTTATTTTACAGCACGTGAGGAACACACGCGGAAATGGAATTGATGGACGAAACAGGAGCCGAGGGGTGCGCTACTCGATAGCAAAGTCCGTCCAGAGAAGGAATCTGGTTAACACAGAGAACGAGACAAGCAACAAAGCAACAAAGACAGACAATAGTACAAGGGTACGTTTTAAGTGCTCTAACACGAATAAGCCAGCACTCCGCAGAAATAGCATTGAAATTAACATAGTCGTTACGAACATTGTAGGTATAAAATACAATCCAGCAGGTTGAGGTAAATATCCATCACCTTTCCGACTTCCTTTACCAAATATTCATATTTTGTAAAGTATTAACTAGTGATAAAAGCAACACACAATTGAAAGACGCAACACAGATGGAAAGACTCAACACAGATGGAAAGACACAACGGTGCCGTAAGCAAGAAAGATATGAAAGCGAAAGAAAACAAGAACTAGCCTAGGAATACAGCGAAGGCTCTGAAGATAACGCGATATTTTGTTTCATAGTCACATTTTTGGATTTTTATATTCTTGGCCATTTAACTAGTTATTTTTAACTAAGCAAAATTTAATTGCAATGTAAATTTAAAAATGAAATAATAATAAATAACAAAATATTCATAACAAAAATTCAATTTTTTTTTAAGTTTTGTTGCCACAAAGGAGTTTAAGAAGTTAGGAATAACATTCCCTTGATTGCTTTACCTGTTGAATCCTTCAACTTCAATGTAAGTTAATATGGGATATAAATGATATTAAATAATTCAATATTTTTGTTATATACACATCAGAACAGATTTTAATAATTGTTACGCAATCTAATCCAATCAATGAAAATAATAAACCTAGATTGGTGAGAGCAATTGGTGGCGCGCGTATAGAATTAGGCAAAGATTACGAGATCCCCCGTAGTCGGGAACACCCAACTACAACTTTTTAAATTGTTTCTTGTTGAATTTAATTTAAATAAAGTTTTGCTTATTGGAAATTTCGTTGCGCATGTATTGAATATCGTATATCGTAAATCAGTATTATACTTGATGCAAATATGATCCTTTTTTTTGGGTCATTTTGTTATATGAACATTTATCGAAGTTCATCAATTTAATAAAAGGAAAAGCCAAAACGTAACAAAAATAACCCCTTCATAACTTCAGCTTTCCTTTTGTTTTCCACTTTCATATTCTCAATCTGAAAATTCCAATGTTGGAGGTTTTAAGCGCTTTCATATTTGCTAAAACCTCGACAAGGACAATGGCAGCCGAGTTTTGCCTTTATTTTGTATTCTTTTTCTGCATTTTTTTTCACTTTTGGTTTTTGTTTTTCCGTTTTCTACGAAGGACAACAAATTGTGCGCTGCCATTGACTTAATAAATAAAAGGAGAAAATAACGAAACAACCAACAACTTAGGCAGCACCAACAACAACAACAAGAACAGCATGAAATCACAGTATACTCAGCGTACAACGCCAACCTGTACACGACCATCATGCCGTCCACCTTCCTGCTGTTGATACTCAAACCTTGCAATCTGTCTGAACCCTTGAGTTTCTGTTCGTCCTTTTTTGCCACGTTCTCTGCTTACTTTTTATACCCTTTATTCAATATAAAATCTGTATGGGGCTTATACCTAACGCTATTCCATATATATATATATACGATAAAAGTCAGTTAATATAGAAATAATATAGAAAATATCGATTGTATCTAAGAGCATCATTAAGAATATCTGAAACTCGAAGCGCTTTTCATAAATGAATCATCATAAAGCTAATATTTTTTTTCTAAGAAAAATCTAAACAATAAGGTACGTATTTGATAGAGTTTCAGGCTAAGGCGCAGTATTGTAAAATTAAGAAAATCCTTATTAAAAGAGCAACTTCAAAACTGAGGCGTTATGTCTAGTGCATCATAGTACTTTATAGCATATTGCTTACTCGTATATCGTATGTTATTACATTTTTTTTTCCTTTCAACAAATATCGTATGCTATATATACTATTTGCCAGAGAGAAAATAAGACCATCGTTGGTAATTTACTACATGTTTTACTGCATACACCTAGCGTACACTGTATTTACGAATATCGTACTTATTTGACATATATCGTAAATATTCGGCGAGTATCGTATGCTTGTAAGAGAGCAATCTAAGAATTTTTGCATAGCTTGAACTTAGCGTGCATACAATATTCGAATATCGTATGTTACAATATGTTACAATACGTTTTCTACTTAGTTTTAATGAATATCGTATGTCCTTAACAGTCTATTTGCTAGAGACCAATCTTATAATGAAGCTAAACTTTATAATGTATGTCATCCGCTTAGAGAGTATTCAATATTCGAATACCATATGCGAGCTATTGTTTTTTGTTTCGTTCCTTCATTTTTCTTTTTCATTTGGTTTCTGGTGAGTTTTTCTTTTTTTTTTTTTTGGAGCCGCCGCCACGAAACATCGTGGCATAAAGATTATTATGAAAGTATTTCTGCTAAGCTTTCGTTCGTGCCTTGCACTTGCTTTATTCTTTGCCATGCACTAGATTCCAGACTTCTGTTTATGGAATGTGGTTAGAGGTGTAGTTTAGATTAGTGTAGGTGTGTTTACTATACGGTAAAGATGTTTCTTGGCTGTGTATTGTTGTTGCTGGTGTTGGTGTACTGTGGTAACTGTTCATGTAATACACAAGTATCATACGATAATATCTGGTTGTATCCATCTCTGTCATGCTCATTTTCTTTGGCACTCTAGAGGCTTAAAGTGTGCATACATTACCGTCATGTTACTCAAATATACTTCTATATATATGTATGTATATATAGAGTAATATACAAGTTTTCATTCAGTAACTACACTTTGCTATAATTATATAGTTCACCGTCTTAAAGCTGATCTCTCTTTCTATCTCCAACACACAATCTGCTATTATCCTCTATCTCTGCAGTTAGATGCGCCATCTGATGGCAGCCAAAGGATAACGGTTTTGCGAGACCTTCTGGTATATTCTTGTGGCCATGGCAACTTGTTAAATTGCAACTGTGGCCCCAAACCCAATTAAATTGAGATGCCACAATACAGTAAACTTGGTCTCCAAGTCCCATGGAAATTAAACTTTCATTTTTTTTTTATTTTTTATGTTCATTATTTTTATTTTTCTAATAATATTTATTTCTTTTGGCAAGTATTCTTTCATTAGTTGCAACAAATTGCAAATTTTCTGTCATTCAGTTATTAAGGCAAGTGTTCTATGTATTTTCCCCTTTTTGTTCCTATATTTCAACTTCTAAATCTTCATTTTCATACGACTCATGTTCCATGTTAATTGATGTAATGTAATGTAATTTTATGTCATGTGATGTAATGTATGTATTTATGTGTCTTGATCAACGGGAAAATATTATTTCACGTCTTGGTTTTCAAAGCTTTTATAGGAATTTTAGCATTTCGCTTTAGTTTTCTTCTCTTTTATAGCCTTTTCGTTTTTCCCTATATTTTAATATTCTTTCATTTTCAGTTTATTGTCATCATTGTAGCCGGTACCCCGTCCGTACCAGTTTCAGTTCCCTTATTCGTGATATTCAGATTGCCTCTCCTTTATCTTCTTCGGCACACCACCATTTCCACATCTTCCTATGCTGTAGTATAAAAATTTGTTGTATATTCGATTGAGAAATTAATTTTACACTTATTACCAAATGGAATTCGAATAAGGGAACTTAGAAACAAATTTAGTGTTTTTTTTTTTTTTTTTTTTTTTTTTTTTTTTTTTTTTTTTTTTTTAATTTTTTTTCGAGATTTGTAATTTTTTAAGAAATGTGTGTACTACTCCGAGCAATGCTCGGAGAAGAATGAAAAATTATTTTAACGTTCTAACTGTACCTAAGCTAAACATTTTCACAGGCTACTTTGATATATATTTTGATATACTGATATCTGAACTCTTTCTGTATGGAAACCATTAAAACGAAGCCTACTTAGCTATCGGGTTCCTGTAGTCGGATACAATCGTCTGCAGCCTTCTTAATTGTTTTCTATTGTTTGTCTTTTAACATTGAAGTATTGATGTATCGATAGTTTAAATCGATAGCTATGATTCTATATATATATATTAGATGTAATTGAAACTTAATCTGAACTGTGTAAGTGTAAGTAAATCAATAAATTTTGGCTTTGTGATAGACAATGCATAGTAACTATCGGTGGATTGTGCTATATTTATCGATATTTTCGATACAACTTGTTATGCATACTATATCATATTTTCCATATTCCATTTAAGTTGTTAGCACTTTTGATATATATTTTTAATACATTACATAAGCTTATCAATTTCATTTGGTTCTCTAACACAATTGAAAGTTATCGATAGCATTTAAACTAAATTGTTGTATTAGCCGTATTATGACTTGACTTTAAAAAATAATTTCTCTAAACAATAGCAAATCATGTCTTGAATCCCCTCAAGATATCAGAAACACATCTTCCTCTGCTCTGATGCAACTGGAAAACTTAATTTATGCAAAACTGTTGGCAATCTGCCTGAAACTGTGAGCAGCTTGGCTCACATACGGATTTGTGGTTGTGGATGGCTTGGGGGCAGGGATAGTATAGTGTTATGTAATGGTATGTAGTGTTCCCCTGATGCAACTCACTCAAATTTCATAAGATTTTTCTTGTATTGTTTTTGTTAGCACTATGCGCCGCTGGCACATGGCATTCAATTTTATAACAAGTGACTGTTGGGCCAAAAAAGTATGTGTGGTGGGGGGTGGTAAAAGAAAATAATGTTGCATCAAGTGAAATGAAATAATGCATAGCTGTTGCATAAGTGCATTTGTCTGTTATCCTGGCAAGCATTTGTTTTATGCCAAGCCACGTGAGGAGACGCCTATGCAGCTCCTCATGAGGTTTGCACTTGTTTTCAACGGAATCAATTTAGCGTAAGAAGTTTCCCATTTTTTCAGTGTTGCAGTGCTACTTTTTGCTTATATTACCATAACCATGACATGTGCAGCAGCTCAAGGATTTCAGAAGCCAGAAAAAACATACACACATACACATACACATACACACACACACACACACGCACATATGTATATATATATATGGAATTGAACCTGGACTTGGCTTTGGTTTTCAGTTGAGTTTTATTTTGTATGTTTTATGTTGTATGTTATGGATTCTGTTTTTCGTCTCTTTGTTATATGTGGCATGTGGCGCAATTATGCCAGCACTCGACTTCAGTTACCATATGAATGCCACCGCATTGCTTTGCCCCCTTTGCTGTGTGCCTGCTAGTCCTTCAACTCACATGTCGCCTGCTCTATTAATCAAAAGTTATACAAAAAGCCAACAAACTGCGCCAAAAGACTTTTTGCCCCGTTTACAGTTGTAACTGTTGTTGTTGTCGTTGGTTTGTAATTTAACTTTGCTATGAGCAAAGGCTGTTTATATAGTTAGAGTTGTCGTCCTTATACATGTGTCAAGCACACACATTTCCTACATTCTTATAACCAAAAACAACTCCCTTATTTGTTTTTTTTTTTCGATATCCTAAGAGTATATATAATATTTTATGAAAGCTACGACTTAACTGAACTCCGATTTCTTTGCCATAAATAACTAAAACAGCCAAACACAATCAAAAACCAATGAAGCAAAGCAACGCAGCAACCGCAAATGACAGCTAGTTGTTGTAAGCAGCAGCAAGCAGCAACAAGCCGCAACAAGGAACAGTCAAAAGTTGCCTGCAATCGAGAGCAGCAGGACACAGCCTTATCAGCTTCATCTTCATCAGCGTTTCGGTCAATGGCACTTGTAATCCTTGCCCATATACTCCCACTCAAGCATCTGTATACAGACGTGCCACATTTGTGTAACCTTTCAATATATTTTGTATCCTTTTTGAAACAAATAACTGAACTTAACCTATCGAAGCATTTCACTTTACTTCAATACATTTTTAGTTCGGACAAAGATGGCAGATTTTAATCGTCTTTTGTTCTGCACCAGGTGAAGAATACTTAAAAAACTTTGATTCTAGTCTTATTCTTTGGTATATCCTGTCAAAGCAGTACAGGTTGTAGGTATACTATAGAGGGGAAGATGATGTATAGTTAAATATTAAAATAAATATAATGAATACATTAATATAATATATATAATACAGATAAAATAAATAAATAAATAAAAGATTAAAAGAACGGATTCCTATGAGTATTTGTCTATATATATCTGTCTATATATCTGTCTATACATATACTATATACTATAAACTTTATACTTTATACTTTATACTATATACTATATACTATATACTATATACTTTATACTTTATACTTTATACTTTATACTTTATACTTTATACTTTATACTTTATATGAACAATAATAAAGAAAACTCTTTTAATTTTTACATTTACATTTAATTTTATTTAATTATTTAATTTGATCCTCAATTTTGCGTAGTAAAAAATATAGTTAAATGGCCAAGAATATAAAAATCCAAAAATGTGACTATGAAACAAAATATCGCGTTATCTTCAGAGCCTTCGCTGTATTCCTAGGCTAGTTCTTGTTTTCTTTCGCTTTCATATCTTTCTTGCTTATGGCACCGTTGTGTCTTTCCATCTGTGTTGAGTCTTTCCATCTGTGTTGCGTCTTTCAATTGTGTGTTGCTTTTATCACTAGTTAATACTTTACAAAATATGAATATTTGGTAAAGGAAGTCGGAAAGGTGATGGATATTTACCTCAACCTGCTGGATTGTATTTTATACCTACAATGTTCGTAACGACTATGTTAATTTCAATGCTATTTCTGCGGAGTGCTGGCTTATTCGTGTTAGAGCACTTAAAACGTACCCTTGTACTATTGTCTGTCTTTGTTGCTTTGTTGCTTGTCTCGTTCTCTGTGTTAACCAGATTCCTTCTCTGGTCGGGACTTGCTAGCGAGTAGCGCACCCCTCGGCTCCTGTTTCGTCCATCAATTCCATTTCCGCGTGTGTTCCTCACGTGCTGTAAAATAAAAATTTGTTGTATATTCGATGATTTAGGAAATAATTTTACACTTACCAAATGGAATTAAATTTAGAGAATTGGAGACAAGCTGACCCCTACCCCGAGCGGTGCTCAGAGAGGAATGAAAATTTATTCTGATTTTCTAACTATACCTAAGCTAATAATTTTTCACAGCCAACTATTATATATAATGATATCCTATTGTGAAAGACGTTGAAAGGCAGCCTACTTATCTATTGGGTTCTTGTAGTCGGAATTTGAGCTCAAGATTCCTTATATTCGTAGGCAACTGAATTTGTTTAAGATTTTTGAATTTCCTTCCCGCAGTACAACACATAATCAGTAGACCATTCTTGATCAAAATTGTGACAACAGCATTTAATTTGTTAAATTTTAAGCTATAGTTTTAATACGTTTATTTCAGAAATTGACTGCAAGTTTATAGAGAATCTTACATAAGACACAAAGGATATGCAACAACAATTTAACAACGTAAGAGATGTTGCTAGGCAGCACTGGACTCTGAGAAAACTGCTCTTAGTGTGAGTATACATATATATATATAAAGTGTATATATATATATATATGTATATATAGTTATCTAAACTGAGTACAATTGTGGGGATTAATTAAACAAGCTTCAGTTTATTTTATTGTTTATCAATTCAGTTTAAGCTATTTAAGTTTCTACTGAACATTCAAATTTTCCTTAAGCCATTTGCAATTTGAAGTATTATATATTTGTATAAATGGAAAGCTGTAAGAAGTTTTATATCTTTGTTTTTATTTTATTGATAAATTGTATAAAGGAATGTCAAATATCTGTGGGGAGTTAAAAGCTTCCCTATGGTCACAGAGAGGGCACTTTGAGTTTATCTACTTTCAATTAAATATACTTTATAATGATTCATAAAATTATATATTTATGTAAGGGATAACACCCTTAGTTTATTATTATTATGACGTATATATTATTTAATGTGTACAACAATTGGGATCCGACTTTACTTTACGACTGACGACTTGCAACTTTAACTTTAATTGTGCTTAACCACGACCTTCTTATGCGAACCACGATCAAAGATTCTCTGGCCTAAAATGTCTTCTTCTTCGTCGTTACCACTGCTTTGCCATTCGCTTGTTCGGCAACCATTCACATGGGCCACCGACAGTGCTTGCTACTCATCATCTTACATTTATGTTTATATATATATATATTATAGTAATAATACAATTTAGGCTTGGACTAGTTATATATAATTTATGTATATATATGCTATTTGATATACTCTTCTGTTGGGATCTCAGTAGAATGTATATTTAATTTTTAAACGTTGTTCAGTTTTATTAGCACTTGAAGAGATCAGCTAAAGGACTTGACATTTAAATGCAGTTATAAAAGAGCTATAAAGAGAATTTTTTTTTTTCGGTTTTTTAGCACTTGCTTTTGGTTTTTTTGTAGCGATTTTGGCGACAAGACTGATTCAATTTTAATTACGCGACAATTTTCCCAACAATTTCCCAACGCCCTGCGACGTCTTTTTCTAATTTACTTAAATTGCGCGTGCTTTGACTTTTGTTTCGACTCTCAAAGTTGTATGTGAGTGTTCAGTGGGTACAGTGTTGAGTGGTGTGTATGTGTGTGTGTATATGTTGAGTATGTTTTGGTGTGTGTTGGTGTATGTTGGGGTGTTGGTTGTCGTCCAAAAACTTAATAAACGAAATGAGCGCCCGGAATTGTCGCGTTACCAGTTTCCACAGTTTCCACAGTTTCCACAATTTCCACAATTTCCACAGTTTTCCCATTTCCGTTTGCCAAAGTTTTGTGTTTAATTTAATTTGCTTTAGAATTATTTAACTCGATTTTATTCCCATGAATAGGCGCTTAGCGTCAGAAATAACTTTTTAATTGCCAGGTGGCTTACATATGACAACTCATGTGGCTTAGCGGTGCCTCGGGATTACAAATATAATACACTTTCATAAGGATAACGGGCCATAGCTGAGACTTTGAAAGAAAAATATAATAAAAATATTACAAAGAAATATTTTTAAAACAAAAACGGAACACATTTTAGCTTAAATATTAAAGACAAAACGTATTTTCTTTTTTAATAGTATAAAGACTTAATTAATATAAATATTAAATAACAAAAACTTCAAGTTTACTTTAAATAATTTAAATAAAAATATTTTTTAATACAAAAATGTCTAAATAAAATAAGAGATATAATTAATAAATTTCATATTTAATTTGAAGTTTTAAAAATAAATTAAAACTTTGCTTAATTATAAAATATTATAAAAATAAATAATAATAATATAAAAAAATTAGTTTTAAAAACAAAAAAATACTTTTAAATTTATATAAAATTAAAAAATTTATAAATAACCAAATTACTTTTTTTAATAATTTTATAAAATTAATTTGAATACGAAAATTATAAAAAAATTAATTTGAATATAAATAAATAATAATAGCTTTAATAATAATAATAAATAAGAAAACCTTAGAAAATTTATTTACTTTTTATCTTAGAATAAATCTTTCGTGTAGTAAATAATTGATTTAATAGATAAAACACATAATGCGTAATTAAATAATAAAAAACAAACGAAAAATTATTTCTTTTTATCGAATTTAATATACAAAATTAACAAAAAAAATACTTTTATTAAGAAACTTCCTTTTTAAATTTAAATACAAGAAGTATTTTGTTTTATAAATATGATAAGTTACAGACAATGCTTAAGGTATTGAAAAGAAATTATGAAAATAAAATTAAAAATGAGATAATTAGATAAATATCTTGTGCTAAATTTAACTGGAAATTAAATTGAATAAAAATGTACTTAAATTAAATGAAAAGAGTATACAAATGTCGCTGTAGTGTGTTTGGTTTAAATGTAGTTTGGTTTATGTTTATTAGCGTTGAGGGAAAACTAAACTAGGTAACCATATAAATTCAAAATTAACTTCATAAACTAGTCACGCACATAATTAAACTTTTGCTAATTTGTAATGTTGATGAGATTTTTAAATGTAAAAAAAGGGATATAAAATGCAGGACTTTAAGGTACCCTATAAATAGAGCGAGTAAATATTATATTTAAAATGAAATCTAAATAGAAATTTTTTATAAAGCTTAAAGCTTGTGCAATAATTTTGTGTTTGATCGGTGCATAAGAAACTTGGCTTAAATATTTATCGTTTATTTAGTTTATCAGTAACTGCCCGCAGGAGGATTTGGAAGTCACAGGATATGCCAGACAACGTATACTTAATGCGTATACTTAATGCGCGACGTTGCTTATGCGCTGCATTTTTATTTTGTTTGTTGTTCTCTTTGTTGTTTCTTTTGTTTTAGTTGTTGTTTTGGGTGTGTTGTTTGTGTGCCTGTGAGTGACTTAAACGTTTGCACCATTTGACTTAATGAAGCTTAAAGACAATAAAATGCTTTAGCACATCCTACCCAACGCCCAACCTACCGAACCGGCGCCTATAATGCCCACAAGTCACTGAGACTTTGTGTCAAATGTCGAACGTCTTCGCGGGCAACTTTGGCGGCCGCGTCATAATTTCTATGAATTTTATACACTTTGATAAGCATTCAATTGGCATGCGAGTCACGTTCGACACCCAGGACAAGGACCAGTAGCAGCACTAGCAGCAGTAGCAGTACCACTCCCACTATATAAAGCCAGCCAACACATAGTATTACCAATACAGAGACAAAGTGTTGTTTGTGTTGTAAAAACTTTGCTATGGTTGCTTCATGTAAATCAGTCCTAAGACAATTAAACGCGCTGGTCACGGCAACAATGTTAAGACTAATGGATCTGGAACTTAAAGTGAAACTGGAATTGGAATTGGAATTGTCATTGGTATTGGAATGGGAATTTGGAATTGCTGCTGCTGTTGCTGCTGCTGCTGCTGCTGGACATGGTATATAGGATTTGATTGCAAAATCCAGTCATACTTCCTTTGCCATTTCCGTTTGCTGTCGAAATGTGTAAACAATTAAAATTTAATTAGAATGCGCATCGTTTGACATGTCGTTTGCCACTATATAAGAGGTCCTTACGTATAAAGGCTTAAGAGACGAAGATGCAGACATTGACTGAGACTAAAATACAAACTGATATAGAAACAGTTACAGAAACAGTAACAGAAATAGAAATTGTAACTGTATGTGGCTTTCATTTGCCATTTGCCAGTTGGCAGTTGCCACTTGCGAGCTGCTTGCGACTTGCGACTTGCCACGACTTCCGAGACAACCAACAGGGCAGACGGCACTCATTTCCGGCCACGTCTGCAATGTAATTTATTGAAGAGAGGCCTTTACCATTGGGTTGTAAATTAAACGCGTTGGCACTTAATATAAAATGCCAAAAGCCTCTCATTTCGCACATTTGCCACATTTGGCACTTTGGTGAACTTCGTTTAATAAACTCCAGCGGTTTGATGAATTGCTAAGCTTAGTTTTAGCCACTTAACTGCCATACAAGGACTGTATGCTTACAACGATTTATAACACCCAAAAGGTATCTAAATGTATATATATATATATATATATATATATATATATATATTTAGCTCATGCTGAGCTTAGACTAGACGCAAGTATATGACAAGTTTCTAATGTTTTATGTTATTATGTTGTGTGATTTGTTCAAGCAATTTAATATATGATTCACATTGCATACAAATTATATATTAAATTTAATGACTTTATACTATAATATAATAGACAAATTTAGTTTAAACCTGAGCTCAGCTCAAGTGTTTATTTGCCAGCAGAAGCTGACAGTAAAACGCTTGAGTATATCCAACCTAAAGAGGAATAAGAAAATTAAGTCTGCTCTCAAAGGAGAAAACGTTCTATTGAACACAGACTATTACACTGTAACATAATCGATGTTAAAGAAATTTTTATTTATTTTATTTTTTTTATAACAAATAAATGTGCTACAAATAGTTTTTTGCCTCTCTCTCTCTCACTGCCTCTCTTTCTATCTTTTCACCACCTTTGCCTGTGAAATAGAAAAAAGTGGAATCTATTGGATTTTTTCAAAACAGGTAGAAATTATCATCTGAGACCACATAAAGTATATATATTCTTGATCGGGACGACTAGCTGAATCAATATAGCCCTGATCAAGTATATATATACTTTATAGGATCTCAGATGATTATTTCTATAACGCCTGTTTCGCAGAATCTATAAGAGCTAGATCAATCAAATTTGGAATCTAGATTCGTTATATTTGTATTTTATGTTAACGATTGCAAGTTTATATATAATTTTTATAATAAAAAAAATGTTCTAATAAATGTGAATACAAAAAAGATGTATTACAAATATTTATCTAATTTTATCCGTCTCTCTTTCATCTATCTCTTTTAGAGAATTTCATGCACTTAACCTAAGACTCTTGAACCTTAAATTCTGTTCATATTCTGGCAACACTTTGCTGCTTTTACAGAGAGTTAACAGACACAGAATGCTATTATAATAGACATAATATAGATATAATACAAACTAAAAGATACCCTATAATTTCTTAAATGTGAACAATTTGTTGCATATTTATGGGCTGCGTGCATATACCCTTTGTTGGAACCTTTTGTTATATGATTCCAAAAGTATAATAATAACAAATAAAGCATTGAGCTCGCACAACTTGCAGGTCAGTTAGTGCCACGCCCACAATGCAAGTGAAGCTGCAGCTGTAGTTTTCCGTTTTCAGTTATTCTGGACAATTTATGCGTTGCTTTTATTATTGCAGTTGAAACAGCAACAGCAACAGCAGCAGCAACAGCAGCAACAGCAGCAACAAGCTGCAGTTTATAAAGTAGCAACAAATAATTGACCGAACAAACACACACACACACACACAAAAACATACGGACACACACATATGCAGCGATAACCTCATGTGATATGTGTGCCACAAAAAAATACACACCCACACACACACACACACACTAACAACAACAACAACAACAGAAGTGAAAAGCGTTCAAGTGGCAATCATCATCTGCTAGCGATCATCATCATTGCGGCTGCTGTTGCTGCCGTTGCTGTTGCAACTGCAACTGGTAATTGTTGCTAGCAACATCAGCAAATACTGCTGTTATCCAAGCACCCCCCAACCCCCATTAAAAATGGTTCTTTTAATGCTCAGAGTGCTGTTGCTGAGTGCTTAAAAATACATTGCACGTTCAAATTGAAGTGGAAATGCAACGAAATCCTCACGAAAAAAAAATAAAAACGAATCACATTAAATCTGACACTGAAAAAAATTTATATATACTTTGTCATGTTTACTTACTACATAAAAAATATTAAATATTAAATATATATAAAATATATATTAAAAAAAATTTTTAAATTATGTTAGAAAATATTTTACCAAGAAAAATTTGAAAAGAAATCAAAAACTGTTGCAACATTTTTGCTGCAACAAATTCTTTTTAGCTTATAAAAATTGTGGAAATTGTGGAGAAATTGATTTTCAAAAGAGCATTCTTTCAGCAAAGAGTATAAAATATTGTCATATAAAATATATATATATGTATGTATATATGCTCATATTTATAATCAAAATTTTTGAAACCCTAAAGGTACTCGGTGAATATTTTTGTGTTTTGCTGCCTGTGTGGTGACTGTTGGTTATGGTGGTTATGGTGGTTTGGGTGGTGCTTGTGGTTAGCCTGACGTCAGAAGCGATGGTAAACAAATGCAATTATGGATTTACGTGGCGTATACGGAATATATATATATATATATATATATATATATGTGTTTCACTTGCGGTTTGGCATGCGATTTAATTGAGTTGTCGCCGCGTTGTTGTTGTTGTAAGACACATAAAGTTAAGGGAATTTTCCAAAGAAGTATGAACAACAGAATAAGAAACAGAAGATGATGATGAAGAAGATGAAGAAGAAGAAGAAGAGGAAGAAGTGAAGAAAGTAGAAAGCAGAAAGCAGAAACAATGAAAAATATGGCATAGAGTCAAGAAATTGATGCTCGTTGGGTGCGAAAGACATCAAACACTTGAAATATGTTGTGTAAACTTGAGAAATGACATGAGACTGGGGCCAAAATAACAAAGATGCTGCATGCATGGACTAACTATGAATGTGTGTGTGTATGTGTGTGTGTGTGCATGTTGCGGGTGTTGGTTTGAGTCATGTCTGTGTTTGTGTGTGTGTGTGAACGGTTCAGGGTCGACGGGCAAAGGCAAAAATAAACAAAATGAAACATAACAAAACAGAACAAAATACAGAGAACAAACAATTTGCCTTGCCCTGCTCCTGACATATGAGTAAAGTATAGAATATAAAGGAGTGAAGAGAAGCAAAGAGATGTGGAGCAAAGTGTGCGATGAGGTGAAGTGGAACAAGAGAAGCATTTGGCATACATCTTATTTTAGCTGCTCAGCGTGTAAAGTGTTGGCTAAAAGATGATTGATACGACTTCCTATGCTCATGCTGTGTGTGCAAGCGTGCTTGTATGAGTGTGTGCGTGTATGAGTGTATGAGTGTGTATGTAAGACTGTATAGCAAGTCGAAAAGTATAAGAGTAAGTGGGTATAAAGGATGCGAGTGGGTTTAGTGGCTTGGTGGTTTTACTGGTTTGCCTAGATAGAGCGAAAGCACTGTCAAATGCTGCGGCATTGAGAGGGGTAAAGAGTTGCACAGAGTGCTGCAGAAAGAGGTGAAGGCAGTTAGGTAATGAAGCGGAAATCGATTTGGTGCGCGGCTCAACCCGTGCCGGGAAATCGCTTGCCGGCTGCAGGCGTGCGTGAAAAGTTTGACAGAAAGCGGCAACGGCAACGGCGATGGCTGAAAGGAGTACGAGAATATATATATATATATATATATATATATATATATATATATGTGTTTATGTGTATGACAGTATGAGTAAAAAGCAGAAAACAGGAAAAGGAACAGGAACAGTGCCAAGCATGATAAACAACAACAACAATGAGAACAACTATAACTGTGCCATACAAGACGTAAACAAGAAAATATTAAGCAGCGCTGCAAGAAAATAAAAAACCAAAAACACTGCAAAAAATAAATAAAAAACAAACAAAAAAAAAGAAAGAAAAACCAAAAAAAAAAGAAAAACATAACACAAAAATGAAACTAAACCAAAAGAGAAACCGGCAACAAAATCAACGGCAAAAGAGGTGAGGATAGAACATAAAAACGGCACGCAAACAAAATTTTTTCATGTCCTTTTTTTCCCTCTCTCTTTCTCTCACTCTCTCTTGCTTTTGGTTCTTACTCTTTTTTAGCTCTGTACACTCCCAAGGGAGTATTATAATTTTCTGTGGCAATGTGTAACGCTTGAAAGCAAAACAAGATAGAAATATCCTTCAAAAGAGAACACAAAAGTAAACCATAAATAACTAAATTGTCCGTTAAGTTATAGAACACTAAAATTAACCAAATTGCTCAGTTAATGCTCTATGTAGTATAAAGAATATAGGGTATAGATATATATTCTTATTATATATATATATATATATATATATATATATCAAGTGCGATCGATCTTCTGTAGGTCAGAAAAAGAAAACTTTTGGCATGTGCCGAGAAAAGCAGCTTAAAATTGAACTTATTAAATCTAGTCCCTAATCTGACTTCTATATATATATATATATGTATAAATATATTAGCATATTTCAATATTATTTTATATTATAAATATATATATCTACTATAGTATAAACTTATCAACAGATTATCGCATTTCTCATTAAAAGTTATTGTTGTTGTATAAAAATGATCGCATAATCTTTTCAGCTCTAATTTTATGTGCCTTTTACCCTATAAAAATGGGTAAAAAGGATACTCATGACTTGGTGTAAGTATCTGTAACATGCAGCAGGTAGCAAATTGCAACTTTATAAAGCATATATATTCATGATCAATACAAGTAATTGAACCGTTTTTGTCTGTCTTCCTATCTCTCAATCACATCTTTTTCTCTCTGCCTGTTTGTCTCCCTTTCTTGGTGTATTTCTGTTTGTCTTCCTATCTGCCTTTCTGCCTGGCGTTTTGTCTGCCTTTTTGTCTGTCTTTCTAACTATCTTTCAGTCCATCATTTTGCCTTGCTTTTAATCTTTTTCCAGTCCGTTCTTTTCTCCGTTTCTATCTATTTATCTTTCTGCCTGTCTTTCAGTCTCTCTATCCTTCTCTATGAGCTCCATTTCTAAACACAATATTGTGTGCCTGTGTTAAAGGTCTGTTTAGGATTTTTGTGAGTTAGATATACCCGTTTTTACATATTATTTTAGTGTGGGCGCAAAACGCTTTTCGTAGCGGCTTGCTGCCTACAGCGCTTAGTTTTTCTCTCTTTCTCTTTTTCTCTTTCATTTTTGGGTGTGTTAATCTCTTTCTAACTCTCTCCGTCTCTGTTGCACATACTCTTTCTCTCTCGCTCTCCATTACTTTTTCTCCATCTCTCTTGCTCCTAACTTTTCACTTAGGCATTTTTGTCACGTCTGCCATTTATTTATATATATATATATATATATTTTTTCTTCTTTTTGCTGCTTTGCCTTGGGTGTGCGTAAGCGTGTGTGTGTCCTCTGTGTGTGTGTGTGGAAATACACATTTTTGTAATATTTACTCAGCGCTTTGTTGGATTTTTGCGCCGTTGTTTGTTTTTGCCGTGGGGTTTTTGGGTTCGAGTTGAACTTGGGATTGAGCAAAGGAGACGGCGAGGGAGTCGAGGGACTTGAGGGCGGCGAAGTAGGCGGAGGCGAAAGGAGCAAGTGGGTTTTATTTTTTTTGCTGTTTTGGATTCGAGCAGTTCCTTAATTTCTTTTTGTGTGTTGTTTGCTTGTTTGTTATATATGTATACATGTGTGTACGTGCGTGTGTGTGTGTGTTGTGTGTGTGTTGTGTGTGTGTTGTGCAGAAAATGTAGCTCAAGAAATCATATTTTATTGTTATCGAAATTTAGTAGCAGCAAATAAACATCGATCAGCTGCTTGACGGGAATACCCGAAATAATTTTATTTGTATTTTAATGGGCTGATTGTTAGGGGTTCTCTATTCGTGTATATAATACCAATAGAGAATCAGTCTATAGCTACGATTATATATACAAGATAATGTTTGCTCTTAAAGGGTTGCAAATGCTTAACGACTTTTGCCTATAACTTTGTACTAAAATGAAACAGAAAGTGAAGGAGAGAAATAAAAAAGATTAGTTAATAGGATACATTTATAATAAGGATACTAGCACTTAGTCCTGCTACTTAACTCATTTGTCATTTGTTTTTTTTTTTTTTTTAGTATTTCTTGTTGTTGTTGTTGTTGTTGTTGTTGGGAATTATTTAGTTAAATCCCTGAAGAACATAAGCTAACAGGGCACGAGCTGTACCTCATTGAAATAAGCCAAGTTTGTTGTCAGTAAAAAGCTGGTTGCAATGTCAGAGTAAAGTCTTAACTGGCCAACATATGATAGTCATGTGTGTGTGTGTGTTTGTGTGTGTGGCAGCTTACGCTTAGTGCACAGCGAAGAATGGATTATGTGTAGGCCATAACTCTGTCCATTAACTGAACCAAACGGTGACATTGTCAACCCTGTCAGGCTCATCAGATTCATTCCTGCAGCAGCCAGTGCCAGTACTCAACTACCACCAGCAGCATCACCAGCAGCACAACTACTACAATCAGTAAGGAAGCTTAAAACAGTTGCACTTAACATGCCTGCGGCATGGAATGACATTTTGGATTAGGCAATGTTCTATCTACAGCCTGAAATGTTGAATGTGGAATGTTAGATGTTGAATGTTGCCTGTTGGTTGTTGGTTGTTGGTTGTTGGTTGCTGTATGTGGAATGTTGAGTGCTATCACTGCGATTTGCCTCTTGTTTTAGGCACTCAGCTCAGCTGCCACCTGCCATCTGGCTGCTGTTGCAGCTATCAGCTTTGGGCTGGGGGTGGCTGTAGGTGGGAGGGGTCGGCTACCAGGTGCGAGGGGTTAGCTGTAAGCTGTGTCGGTATTGTTTTGATAGATTGCCTTGCCTTGTGGCAACTTGCGTTTCATTTATTTTTCTCTCGTTTTTTATTTAGTTTTCTGTTTTTTTCCTTCTTCTCCTTCTCATTCTACTTTGCTACAACAAATTCAGTTTTATGCCACAGCTGAGAGCTATGAATTTTAAATATTAAGCTTTCTGTCTTTCTCCCTGTCTTGCTCTCTATGAATCGACAACTTTATTCTATCAGCCTTAACTTAAAACTGCTTTAATCTGATTCCAATCCCTTATAAATTACAATAGAAACTACTGCATTTTCCATATAACAAATGGGATCAGTTTAAAGGATGTTAAATAAAGATGTGAAAAGCTTTGAATAACTTTTACATTTGTTTAAAGTTAGAGCATTATTTAGTTTACCCTTTCAAATCACAAAAAGAGAAATAAAACATAGAATTAGAAAGCACATGGAAGCTTCTAAATTATCTGAAAGCTCGTGTCTTATTAAAGCGAGGCAGTAAACAAATATTGCAAGTACTTGAAAGCTTCAACAAATAAATAAATGTAAATATATATATATATATTATATATATATATATATATATATATTCTTCATCATTTAAGTATTTGTTCTTAGAAAGAAATATGTAAATGAAATTAAATAAATATTTAAAAAAATATGAAAAATGCATTTTCCTATTTTTGTTTCCAAAATGAAATATAAAAATTTGTGAACTAATATTCACTTGATTGATTTCTATATTTTAATCCCTTAATTTTAATATTTATAAGGAAATAAATAAATTATATAAATTAATAATAATAAATAAATAATAAAATTTGGTTGCCTTTACCTTCCTTTCAAGCCTATTGATAAAAGGAGAAAGGGAGCTAATAGATTTGTGCAAAATCGAAAAGTAACAGGTAGAAATTATCACCTGAGACCCTATAAAGTATAGCCGTCTGCTGTCTGTCAGTCTGTATGAACTGCTCTATCGTAGAGACTATAAGAACTAGAGCAACTAAATTTGTAATCTAGGTTTATTATTTTCATTGATTGGATTAGACAATCTATGTCTAAGCATTATTATAGTCTGTCCTGAAGTATATATAACAAAAATATTGAATTATTTATTATCACTTATATCCCATATTAACATCGAAGTTGAAGGATTGATAAGGTAAAGCAATCAAGGGAATGTTATTCCTAACTTTTTAAACTCCTTTGTGGTAACAGCTTAAAAAAAAAAATGAATTTTTGTTATGAATATATTGGTATTATTTATTAATATTTCATTTTTAAATTTACATTGCAATTAAATTTTGCTTAGTTAAAAATAACTAGTTAAATGGCCAAGAATATAAAAATCCAAAAATGTGACTATGAAACAAAATATCGCGTTATCTTCAGAGCCTTCGCTGTATTCCTTGGCTAGTTCTTGTTTTCTTTCGCTTTCATATCTTTCTTGCTTACGGCACCGTTGTGTCTTTCCATCTGTGTTGAGTCTTTCCATCTGTGTTGCGTCTTTCAATTGTGTGTTGCTTTTATCACTAGTTAATACTTTACAAAATATGAATATTTGGTAAAGGAAGTCGGAAAGGTGATGGATATTTACCTCAACCTGCTGGATTGTATTTTATACCTACAATGTTCGTAACGACTATGTTAATTTCAATGCTATTTCTGCGGAGTGCTGGCTTATTCGTGTTAGAGCACTTAAAACGTACCCTTGTACTATTGTTTGTCTTTGTTGCTTGTCTCGTTCTCTGTGTTAACCAGATTCCTTCTCTGGTCGGGACTTGCTAGCGAGTAGCGCACCACTCGGCTCCTGTTTCGTCCATCAATTCCATTTCCGCGTGTTCCTCACGTGCTGTAAAATAAAAATTTGTTGTATATTCGATGATTTAGGAAATAATTTTACACTTACCAAATGGAATTAAATTTAGAGAATTGGAGACAAACTGACCCCTACCCCGAGCGTTGCTCAGAGAGGAATGAAAATTATTCTAACTTTCTAACTAATAATTTTTCACAGCCAACTATTATATATAATGATATCCTATTGTGAAAGACGTTGAAAGGCAGCCTACTTATTATTATTGGCCACCCGATTGGCCCCCAGATCTGGGCTGGAAAATGGCCAGTCAAAAACATCTACTGAAATTTGTTCAAAGAAACTTTCTGTGTGTTTTGGATCATTATCTTGTTGAAAGCTCCAAATCACTGGCATAATTTCTACTGACCACCGTAGCAATACTTCCAGATATATTTACTCAATACGATCCACTATGTTTCCTCACTCCAGACCACATATGTCTACTGGCTTAGCTCCCAACTGATATGTCGTCTAGCAACTTTTCTTTGATTATTGTTCACTAATGGTTTCATATGGGCAATTCGATTTAGGACACCAACCTCAACCAAACCAAAAGCAATAGTTCGTTTTGATATTATTTAATCTACTATATTCAAAATTGTTCAGTGGATCTCGGTAGTACTCCTTCAAGGATCTCTTTTTGATACGCGCACATTCTGCCAATCCGTGTGGCTCTAATAGACTATGAGAAACAGGCGTTTATACAGACGGACAGGGGTAGATCGACTCATTATTTATACTTTATAGAGTCTGAGATGATTATTTCTACTTGTTACATACTTTTCGATTTTCCACATTTCCATTAGCTCCCTTTCTACTCTTTAAGGAAAAGGCTTAACACAAAGGCTGTATACGAGTTATCCGACTACAGGAACTCAATAGATAAGTAGGCTGCCTTTTAATGTCTTCCACAATATATACTTCGATATCAGATAATACATTATAGTTGGCTATGAAAATAAGGTTCGTTTAGGTATAGTAAGAAAGTGAGAAAAATGTTCATTCCTCTCTGAGCATCGCTCGGAGTAGGTCTCAAGGTGTTGCTCATTTCTCTCATTTTTGGATTTTTCGTAACTTTTGGTAAGAAGTGTAAAATTATTTACTTCATCGAATACTCAGTAAATGTTTATTTTACAGGATGTAATACGGACACGAAGACACGAAGACACGAAGACACGATGAATGGAGATTGAACAATAGAAAACAGAAGCAAACATAGCAAAACTTACACACACATCAACACTATGAACACTATGAATATTGGATGCATGAACTAGCACTAGAGCAGCTTGAGGTAAATATCTATCTCCTCTAGCACACATCCTTTACCAAATTTTTATATTTTCTAAATTATTTACTAGTTATAAATACAACGCAAGAATCGGATAATATAAACCACAGCATTCCTAAGGGGGCCTGAAATGTTATTATCCTGCCGTGTTTCGTATATATATCACATTTTTCGGCTATAAACATTTTGATATTTTCTTGGCCATTAACTAAAGAAAATTAAATAAATTATATGTAAATGTAAATGTTATTTATTATTAAAAAGAAATTAAAAAAATCTAAATTTTTGATTTCCCTTTTTCAATCCTTCAATTTGAGTGATTGATATGTTTATTATTCTGCGTTCTGCGTGGGCTCTTGAAACGTGACTTTTTCTGTAAATTGATATCTCTGGAAATGATTGAGGGCATTAAATACCTCTTGGAGCCATTTAGATGCGTTGCAATAGAGTTGCGCAGCTCAATGAAAAGCATTTTTCACAGCCTACAACTAAGCTCTACCCCTCCCTAATACCTACAAGCCCTACTTCAGCCATACCCTAAGCACAACATGTGCAGAAGGACATTGTTATGTCCCATATATCTCATTTGCTTACTGAAAGCTGTTCCAGAAATCTGTCTTAAAGTTAAAGGCTGCCAATCAATCCTAATTTACGACATTTAATCTAGAAAAAAAACTGCCTAGAAAGCTTTTTTTTAAATTTTATTTATATATACGTTTTATATACTTAACATTATTTATGTATTATTTAAAATTTATAATTTATATTACAGTTGCTGTAAGGAAACCATCTTCAGCTTATAGAGCAAAGAAGTGCAATATATATGGTAAAGTTTCTGCGGGGATTTTGGGTTAAATTTTAATGCAAATAGTTTAATTTTTTAATTTTTTATTTATTTTTCTCTTTCTTTTAATATTTGTAATTTACATTTACATTTACATTTAATTTTATTCCACATCTCTTTAATTTGATCTCTTTAATTTTATCCTCAGTTAAAAATAACTATTTAAATGGCCAAGAAAATATCGAAATTTGTTAAAGCCCAAAAATGTGATTACGGATATATATCAATTTGTTCGTCATTATCATTTTTTCTTTGCTTTTTCTCCTCTCCTCTTCATCGATTTTATGCTCTTGTTGGCGCTTCTGGAATATGCTAGCAGGATCTGTAATTTTTGTGCTCTGTCTCTGTTGTGTTGTTTTTATCACTAGCAAATACTGAAAATATAAATAAGATAAATAAATATGAAATATATAAATTTGGTAAAGGAAGTCGGAAAGATGATGATATTTACCTCAACCTGTTGGATGCTATTTTATAGCTAATATGTTCGTATATATGTTTCTTTGGAGGTCCGGTCTATTCTGAGTAGAGCACTTAAAACGTACCCTTGTACTATTGTCTGTCTTTGTTGCTTTGTTGCTTTGTTGCTTGTCTCGTTCTCTGTGTTAACCAGATTCCTTCTCTGGACGGACTTTGCTATCGAGTAGCGCACTCCTCGGCTCCTGTTTCGTCCATCAATTCCATTTTTACGTGTGCCTCACATGCTGTAAAATAAAAATTTGTTGTGTATTCGATTTAGGAAATAATTTTACACTTACCAAATGGAATTAAATTTAGAGAATTGGAGACAAACTGACCCCTACCCCGAGCGATGCTCAGAGAGGAATGAAAATTTATTCTGATTTTTTAACTATACCTAAGGTAATAATTTTTCACAGCCAACTATCATATATAATAATATCCTATTGTGAAAGACGTTGAAATGCAGCCTACTTTTTCATTGTACTGTAGTCGAAATTTGAACTCAAGATTCCTTATTTTCGTACGCTACACGAGCTTTTTGGATTTCTCCTCCTACAACACATAATCTGTAGACCATACTTGATCAACATTGTGAGCTTTGAGTGAGCTCAAAGCACGTAGAGAACTTTGTATATGTGTGTATATTTGTGTGTATGTGACTGTATGTAGGCAAAGGGGTTCTCGTAGTCGGGTGCACCCGATTACACCTTTCTTAATTGTTTCAAATGGCAAAAGGAAAAAAAGAAAAAAGCTTTAGATAAATATAATAAATATAAGTTAAAGTTCTACTTAAATCAGCTTAAAAGTTGCGTAACAAAAAGAAGCTTTTTAATTTCAAGGACTCTTTAAAGTCAGATTTAATATGTATATTTATATATATTTATATATAATATATAATACATATATTTACATATATTAATGACTCGTTAAATATATTTATATATATATTTCTATATGAATATAACTGAATAATATGCATTTGTGTAATTTGCCTATAAATCATTTTACTGCTTTGAATCAATGCTTAACGTATTATAGACTTTTATTCACAGACGGCTGACTTTGTATACGCTCATTTCCATTCATATTCAGAATCACATTCATATTCACATTCATATATTATACTCATATAAAGGCTTTCTTATAAGTACTTTAGCTCTTACCCATTCACAAATCGCGTCTAAAAAACTCAAGTTAGAAACTTTTCATATAAATTATAACAATGCAATTTTGTTTAAGCCTCAATAAGCTAGATGGGCGTGGCATTGTTGGGTGTTATATATATATGTATATAACTGGATTTAGGGGTAGCTTAAGAACCCATTTCACTGTTTGCGCTTCAAAGGCGCGTTAATATTTATTTAAAACTCTCTAGCCTAATACCTTTACCTTTACCTTTACCTTTTCTACTCTTAAGCCTCAAAGGGAACAATAGCACACACACACACACATACACACACACACGCACACTGACACACATATAAGCTTGGGGGTAAAGTATATATATATATATATTTTTTTGCTGATAATTTGAATGTAATTCGCTTAAAGAAATTTACATGATTTGCCCAACAATCAAAAAGTATTTCGTTTTATGACTAACCCGAAGCTAGAGCAGTTTCTAGATTAGAGAATTGAGAATTGAGATATGAGAGAAATTGATAGAGCGGGAAATATTCTTGTCATATATATACATATATAAAGAAAGAGTGTTAACTTGGCCAAAAAATTGAGTTGTACAATGACACACCAAATATATAGCCTAATCACTGCTCGGAGAACTGGGAGTTGGAACTGGAACTGGCGCTGGTACAGCATTTGGAGCTGGAACTAGAACTGGTGCTCGACTTGAAGCTGGAGTTGGAACTAAAGTGGTGAGCTGTGAACTGCCAACTACGAATTGTGTTGTGAGTTTCAAGTTGTGTTGCGTGGGAATATACACGAAGGACCTGTACGTGTCTGGATCAGTGTGTAGCCACTGCTGGTTAGTCTTTGGACTGCAGGAGGCAGGGCAAGGATAACGGGAAGGAAAGTAGACGAAACGAAAGGAAACGGAAATGGTGCAGCGGTGAAAGTAGCCGCAAGTAAAAGTTTTGCCCCATCCATTTGGTCAATTTGGGCTAAAAGAAAATTTGTAGGCTATAGAAAGTTTTTTGCTCAGAGCACAGCAAAGCAAGTCAGAGGGTAAGCCAGAGACTGACAGAGCAAGAGAGAGAGAGAGAGCGAGAAAGACAGAGAGGGAGAAAGAGAGGGAGCGAGAAAGAGAGGTAGTGCGAAAGAGATGGTGATTGTGTGTAAGTAAGACATAAAGTAGGTGAGTCGCAGGGCAAGATACTTGGACTATCTCTTGTTTAGTCGCTAGCAACCGGATGGGCGCGCTTAGGGCGTGGCATTTGCCAAAGTTTTTTCTCCAAGGCGCGCCCTCCATTTCATGTCCTTCCCTCTACCCCCTACCCCCACACAAAGAATAAACAACAACAATGGCAAGTGGCAGCGGTTAAGTTGACAGCAGATGAACATCGCATCTAGGGCAGGAGTTGCACTGAGTTGGAACAGCAGCCAAGCAGGAGCCATGGAGCCAAGGAGCAAAGGAACCAAGCTGGAAGCGTATGCAATGGAGTGGATGAGTGTTGGATAACTAAATTTGGTGGAGGGGCTTAAGTGAAGAAGTAAGTGAAGAGTAGTAGGTAAAGTAGCCTCAGTAAAGATATTGCCACAGAGATAAACCGTTGAAAACTTGAAGCCAGCGGCAACTCAGTAAAATCGCTAAAGCAGCAGCAGCAGCAGCAGAGGAAGCAGCAGTAGAAGAAGCAGCAACAAAATAAAAACCAAAATACAAAATACAAGCGAAAACACACAACAAAAGCAGAAAATGAAAACAAATTGTAAACTATTTGAGCAGAGCAGTATATTAGGGGGTATTCTGTTAAGACTTCGAAGGGGGGAGGGGGGGGGCATTTGAGGGCAGCGTGTTGATATGAAGTAAGTATAAAAAATGATACTTCTGATAGCTTCTCTCCATGCATATGAGCTTTAGTCCAGGAACGTCAAATGAATTCATCTATCTCAATCGAAAAGGGTTATATATTAATCACAGAATAGCAACAACAAATTGAAAGCACATTAAAGTTTTCAATGAATTGATTAGTATACCATTTACTGTAATTCTATTTGCTTAGCTTAAAGTAAAGCTTTTCAATATTAAACATTGATATGTTGGGATAAAGCTTAAGACGTATAAGCTGCCAAAATGTTTGCTTTTAAAAATAAGTTTTAAAAGCTGCTTAAATACAGAACTCTACTCTATTTTATTTTATTATAATCTATATATCCCAGACTATTTAATGACTTCTTTTAACCAACATAGAGCTTTCCTGATTCCAAGATGCAGCTTGGAAAGCACATTAAAGCTTTATTTTATAAACCTTGTTCAATGTCACAAGCAGCTTTCATGTAAGAAAGAAAACTTGAGAAAGTGCATAAAAGCCTCTAATGTGGAGGCATCCAAAAAACAAAGCGTCTATACAAGTTTTCATTTAAAGCCTTGATGTAATTTGAAACCAAAATTTTTGGTTACTCCCAATATAAATATGTACGTGTGTGTGTGTGTGTGTGTGTGTGATTATATATACCCTTTTATATACTCGGATAACGCAGCGCACCCAAAATTGAAATATTAAACCATACAAATCAGGCAAGTTGCAACAGCAACAAGAACTTAAACCATTCGACACGCGCAACATTTATCAGTGGCAGGCAATGGGGGTAAAGCGGAAGCGGAAACGGATATAGACCAAAGGGCTGGTAGCTGGGAGACGGGCACACTGTGAGTTTGGAAGTGGGAGAATGGGGGAGGGAGAGAGAGAGAGAGATGAGATGACGCGGATGATAGGAAAACACGCATAAAGTGGATCACGAATATCGAAACAAAAAGCGGATGGGAAACGAAAGTTGAAAGGGAGATGGTTCTGTTGGGGTATCAGAGGAGGTGTAGAGCACAGGGCAGGGCGCAGAAGAGCAAAGATGCGGCATTATTGACGTTGAGCAACGCTTATTGGCGTACTTAATCCTTTTGGCAAATTCCAATAAATTACTAGGATATGTTGAGGCAAGACCGAGCAGAGGGAACAAACAGGAAAACAAACGACTCTACAGAGCGAGCGCCCCACTGAAGGGGATTGAAAAAAAAAAACGAGGGGAAAAAAAATAAAAGCTAAAAACAAGCAATACAAAACAAAGGAAAAAAATTTAAGGAAAAAATAAAAAAAATAAAGAAAAACAGAAAGAGTAAGAGAAAAGACAAACATCAATAGGCCATGATGAGTTTCTGATTGCAAAGCAAAAGACAGAGCGTAACCCAAAGTTCGACTGGACGCTGGCAGAAAGATGAAATTGGTTACTGGGGTTAGGTTAGGGTTTGCTTTTGGATGGTAGTATGGTTACGCGCTGGTTGGGCTAGGGTGCTACGTATAGAGCTTGATTATGAGGATGGCGGTCGTGTCACATGGCTTCCTTGTCTGACTGCCTAACTGCCAGACTGAATGCCAGACTGTATGCCCGTCTGTTTGACTCCCTGGCTGTTTTGGGGTGTCTTGTTGGCTTGTTGGCTTGTTGCCTTTGGGCAAGTCATAAAATTGAACTGACATTTTTATGTGGCGGGTTTTGCTACTCCAACCTGTAAGTGAAAAGTTAAATTGAAAGCCCAAATCCTTGGCATACTCTCGTCAGGATAGGCATCTTATCTACATGTACCACAACCACTTTTGCCCTCTCAAATATTTTTTTTATTGTAAATATTTTACATATTTTTGAGTGACCCCTTAAAAAAAATAAGAAACCGTTAGAAACGCTTCTTAGCACATACATTAAAATTGTTTTTTTTTTTTTTTTTTTTTTTTGATATCTATTGCTGTACCCAATTTTGTCTCCAGCTAAATATATCCTGTTGGTCTTTTTCTATGACCTAGTTAGTTATGATTAGTTAGCCGCATCACCCAGCTGGCTTCCCTCATGGAACTCCGCATCGATATGGCGACAATGCTTAAATATACGTGGATAGCCACGTAATGTCTCCCTTAGCACTTGACTTGGTATATCAACGGTCATGATAGCGGTCACATGACCAAAGACCAAGGCATCCAGTGGACACGGATTGACACCATACAAATAACGAGAATTCTCTTCATTACCATGATTATTGGCATCCATTTCCCCCAGCATATCGGTCAGCAGCTCTAAGCATACTTTCAAACGTTGCATGGCTGAATATGTATCCCCCTTATTCCATTGATACACATGTATCATACGCAGTGCATCATTCATCTTATCGACACGATGTATGGTGTTTAGTGGCCATGGATGCAAGGCGCCAGTTTTTATAATGGTATATTCCCTGTAGACCTCCGGTTCCAGAAAGCAAACCTGCACCTGAGCCAATGTAAATGTAGTATCCACATAGGTAGTAACACAGTTCATATCATCACGTTGATCTTCAGTCATCCATTTGGTTAGGGCATTTGATGACTGTATACCCTCGACAAGGGCTACAATTGGCTCAAACTCTGTCTCCAAATGAGGATCAGCGCGCAGCATTGGCAATCTAGTTAAACGTCCACCACTTGACATAAACTCAGCATTATTGCAGCGAAATTCATTGAAGGGCAAATGACGCATCTTCAGATAGGTTTTCACTGCCAAAGTGCTGGCAACTTCTGGCAAAATGATTTGCTTATCCAATGGTCGATACACCTGGGCATCCAGTGGCCAAATCTCATTTTCTTTGCTAGTATCCACACGGGGTGTATCACCCATATCATCGAAATCAATAAATTGAGCCATTATTTCTTCTCTTAGTTTCCAACTAAAACTTCAACCTGAAATAATAGTTGTGTTAGCGTTATGTTTTTTGTTTTATGTTAAAAAAAAATTTAGTAAAACTAAACCCAATGCTTTTTTCTTTGTAATGAAATATTTTTTGCAACGAGCTATTAAGAAAACTTTTCAACGATGTGTTCACTAGCCTCCCTTGATTCAAAAAGCAAATCAGAGCAAATTGACATTTGAGAACTGTCAAATGTTCCGATAACTTTTTGTTTATCGAATAGCAAACCATTAAGAAATCTCTAGTCAAGTGTGCCCGACTACGAGAGTTGCTTTGTATACTGACAGAGCCATACACACACATACACATAGTATTACACACACTTAAAGACATTTGGAGCGCTTTTTAGCCCAGCCGAGCTCCATAAGGCGACACTTAATGCTATATAAATTCCGTGTTTTTTATCCAATCTTTACGAAATTCAAAACGTAGATAAAAAATGGTCTAATTATTATGTGCGCCAGAAAGAAATTTAATCGTTTCAAAATTGTGCTTTAAATTCGTATTTTTTGTATTGTGGGGGTCAAGGGAGGATTCCAAGATTGGTTGCTCTAGCCCTTATAGACTCTGAGAAACAGGTGCTCATACAGACGGACAGACGAACGGTAAGACAAACGCACAGGTCTAGATTGACTCGTCTTGTCGTCCTGATTAAGAATATATATACTTTATGGGCTCTCCGATGAATATATCTACCTGTTACATACTTTTAGATTTTTCATAAATACTTTAGTTCCCTTGAGCTTTTTTTTCAAAAGGCAAAAGGGACTAAATATATAAATCAGTGTTAAAAAAAATTAAAGTAAATTATAAATAGTAAAACGATTGTTGATTTTTTTCTTCTCAGTTTCCTAGAACCTATTTTCCATTAACATTTTCCATTTTATTTTTTTTTTTTGCTCTTTTTTTTTCTTGTTTGACAAAATGAAATTAGTTTTGGTCCCCAAGCGAATTGTATTTTCGCTACGCGAATCAGTTCCTTAATCCTGTTGAAGGATTAATTTTTGCCAAGACTCTGGCTAGAATTTACCGTTAAATGTTCATTACGCATAGACACAAAATGCCCCAAGGTCAATATTTAATTATAGCAAGTGCTGTAGATGGCTTCAATTAGACGCCCAGTTGACTGGCTTGAGATTGAGTTTGAATTTGGGTATGGGTTTTTTTTTAAGATTGGGTTTGCGGTTGAGGTTTCAGGTTTTAGGTTTCAGGTTTGAGTTTTGAGGTTTAAGCTCATCAGTTGACAGTAGATGTTGGCAACACATTGAAATGCTTAAGGCATTGACTGTTTGTATCAACGCCTTGTTTGTTGCTTCAGTCACTGCCACGCCAACGTTAGCAGCGTCATCAACAACATCATGCTGCATATCTCCAATTGGAGATATGCGTCACGTTGTCAACATTGTCGCTGTCCTGTCAACAGTGCTCCAAAAAAAGCAAAAATATAAAACACAAATAACAGAGAGAGAGATAGAGATAGAGAGCGAGAGAGCGTGTTGCGATTCTTGAAGTGCTGCCACGCAAATCATCTGCAATCCACGTGTACTTTGATGTTACGGCTATGTAGGCGTTAGAGGCACACAACGATGAAGGATGAATGCTAAAAGATGTTGGACAGACAGACAGAGAGATACTTAGACACGAAAAGACAAAGACAAAGATAAAGACAGAGGAGAGAGAGAGAGAGAGAGAGAGAGAGAGTGTGAGTAACACGTTACAGTCGCTGTTGGAAAATGTTGTAAATTTTCGGCTACAATTTGGCAATTAATCATTAAACACGCCACCTGCCGGCATCTTTTGCCATAAAAGGTTTACCAGACACCAAAGTATACAGCATACAGCAACACACACACACAAACACTCACTAACAAATACACTCATACAGCTACAGCATGTTCTCCTTTCATGCGGTAGAAGCCACTCAAAGCTGTTCCCCCCCCCTTTGGCTGGCCAACATACATACATACTCTTACATACACACATAAACAGACACATACACATACACTTGCACTCATACAGTGTGAACTTGAACATGATAAATTACACAAGCGGAAAATTATATAATTTGTGTCCTCTTACCCCAGATCCATACCAGTTGCCAGTTCCCAGCAGTGCGATGCCAGTTAAGAGCTTTCGCGTAATGGTGGAAAATGTTGGAAAATGCTGCAAACTCACAAGGCTCGCATGTGCATGAAATGCAAGTTTTCCACTTACTGTTGACGCCTGTGACAGGACTCAAGGATCATCAGTTTTCATGGGCTTAAGGGTTAGTGGTTAGCTTAAAGCCGAAACTAAAACTAAGTATTATGCATACTTTTCTACAGTTATTTGCTTACACTTATACTACATATATTGGATCATAGCTTAGACTCTTTACTACTATATATAAGTAACTGCTTTAGCACAGATCACAGTTACTAGCTTTATTACTGTTGCTGTTGTGATTGATTTTGGTCTTAAAGTCAAGGGGTTATAGACAAGGTGTATGCCTAGTTGAAGCAAGTCCCTTCGTGGGTTGTTAAGCATTCACATTGGTATTCATTGGGATTCATTGTGTATGTGTATGTATGTGTGTGTGTGTGTGTGTGTGTGTGTGTGTGGGTCAAATTAATTAAGCAACTGCTGGAGCGTTGGAAGCCAGTTGGAAACCAAAAATCACAGTATCTGAATTGTATTATTGTTAGAATGTGAATGTCAGAAAAGCAGGTGGCATCTTTTGTTGGCTATAACAGTCTGTATGGGCCAGGCCAGTGAATGATGCTAAAGGGATGCCTAGACGATAGGCATGGTTGGAGTGGACCGGTTGAGACGTCGTTTTGTACAAAAGCCAACAAAAGGCAACAATTCTTAGCCACTAATAAAGAATAATATGACTGCCATAAAACTCAATTTATTACCAAATTGTCGACAAGCAGCACACTCGTGTGTTCTTGTGCCTGTGCCTGTGCCTGTGCCTGTGTATTTATTGGTATGTGTGACTGTGTGTGTGTGTGTGTGTGTGTGTGTGTGTTTGTGTGAAAGAATTACGACTCTAGCTGTCGGACATGAGTACAGAAAAAATGCTACTTGCTGCTTCTAGCAGTTGAGAAGAACCAACCCAAAAAAAAAAGAAAAAAATAAATAAAAAATAAAACAAATTTCATGACGCTATTTTCTTGGGCAATTTTCTATTTCAAATTTTACATCAAATTCCATTTTAATACAGAGTTCTGGTTTCATTTGCATTTCTTGAAGTCTTCTTTTTTCGCATTTACCTTGCTCAATGTTTGATTTTTATACCTGTGACTTTTATGTGCACATAACCTCACTTCTTTTAATGGCCTTTAACTTACATAGCAATCAGCTTTAACATACATAATGGTCAACTTGAGGTTGCCTTAAGAAAAGTTAATTATTATGCAGCTTATGCGCTACTTAAAGTTATAGCTAGCAGCTTTTGTCATGCATATATCGTAGTCTGTTTTTCTTTTTTTCTAGAGTATTAAGTATTCGTTATGGCTCTTTGTTTGTGCTGATTTTACATTTTTTTTATCTTTGTTTTGCACTTACATTTGCCATGTGGCCTCCATTTTGTACGTTTCCCATTGCTCGTTGCCTATTCTTTTGCTCTTCTTTGGCTTTGCTTTTTTTTCTTTTTCTCTTCTTGCTACAGCTGTTAAAGGCAATTTCCAGCCTGTTTTGTGGCCACATTTTGGTTGCACTTTGCCTAAGTCCTTTGCCTACACAGAACCCTTCCATAGAGCTTACTTAAGCACAGCTTAATGCCAGACAAAAGCTGTTTGCTGTGGCAAATCATTGATACGTAAAGAATGAGTGCAAATGTTTAAAATTATATCAAATATCACAAAAGTTGTCTATCAATAGCAGTAGAAAGCAAAAGAGTAAAAAGTAAAAGAGAATTCCTTAATCCTCTTATCTATAGAGAGAGAGTGTGTGTGTGTGTGTGTGTGAGGCAGGATGAGTAAAAGAGATAGCAAGAGCATATGCCAAACAATTTTCTAGTTATCATAATGAAAATTCTGAACGCTCGGCATGCAAATTGTTAATTTTTGTGGCATTTAAAAGACTTGAATAAAATTTTTTGGAATTTCTCTTCTGCTATTTCTATTTTTATTTACTTTTCGGTGTGGGCAGCGACAGACATTAGGGTTAGTAAATAGGGTTGCCAAGGGGTCTTATGGTGAGAGTCTTGTCGAACTTGTCGCGACATTGTAAAATTGTTGTTGTTGTTGTTGTTTGATGATTGTTGTTGTCAGTGTTATTGCTGTCATTGTTGTTAAGGCACATTGTCAATGTTATTGTTGTTGCTGTTGTTGTTGTTGCCGTTGTCTGTGCAAATTATGGCGGCCTCAATGCGTAAATGATGCTTAATTAACATTCACAAAGTTAGCAACAAATTGTTAAAGGGAAGGGCAATGTGTAACGGAGGTAATCGGGTGTCCAGGAATGTTTTGCTAGGCAATATGGCTGGTAGGCTTTATGGGCAAAATGCTTACAATTTGGCAACACTTCATACCAGACGTGGTATATTTAGGCACGACAGGCCGCAAATAAGCGTACAAAATAACAAAAATGTGAAAAACAAAACAAAAGCTTGAATGAAATTTAAGTGGCATATAGACCTGACGCCACTCACAGTGGCAGTGACACTAGAAGAGAGGCAGAAAGGAGAGACAATAGGATACATTAAGGCCAAATGTGAAAATGGCAGCAGCTGTGAAATATATGTAAAAGTACCCGTCAAGGTTATGAACTTATAGTTTGCCATGTATCTTGAAATTCTCAAATTAAATTTATCGATATATATCAAAAAAATGTTCCATACTTTCGTTCATATGCCAGTAGGCATTACGTATGTAGTATTCTTTATATATTTATATATATATTTGAAAAATTTGGAAATACCAAAACAAAAAAAAAAAGTCGAACAACATGTACAATGTACAAAAATTAAGTGATTGTCTTTGCCTTGCGCTGTCTCGGAATATGTTTATGACGGAAGCAACGGAAAAGTTAACAATTTATATGAGAAATTTAACTAAAAATTGGTTTCAATTTTTTTATGGATTTGCCGTCATCTATAGCGTTGTTGGCATGGTTTGTATATACAACACACACATATATATAAATATATATAAATATATGTATATATAAATTTATATAAATAAAAGGGATATTTCTTATTGCCTACTTTCAGGCTTATCATTTATTGCAGCTTCTTTGTCTTGAGCTGAAGGCACGTTATGATTTCTCCATGTGTTGTACACGCATCTTCTATGGCTTACGGGATCAATTTATACGTCGACTTGGTCTCTATGGAAGCTTTATTATGATCTCCAGTTGGGCATTTCTCTTCTATGGTTTATATACAGTAAGCTTTTCATCTACTAGTAGAGAAACTAGAAACTACTAGGGAAATTCTTTATTTAAGTTGTTTGTTTCATAGCTTTCACCCTCATTTATATATATTTGGGAGGTATTAAGTAGATATCTATTGTTATTGGATGTGCTTATATGGTTCGTGGAGGTGATCATTGGACGTTATCGTTTTAACTGGTGGACACTGTTAAGTTTTTTCTGTCTATTTGTCTGCCAGGTAATGATCAAGAATGTTAAGTATCTGCTGGAGGATAATGTTGCTGCATTTAAAATTTTACATGGCTTGAAATAGAAGAATATATATATAAATAAGAGATCTTTATATATATATATATATATATATATATATATATATATAAACATGTATGTATATATCTATATATATAAAGTGAATAAATTTGGAAAAATGTGATACCAATATGAGTTACTTCAATAGGGTTAAGTAAGAAATAAAAAGTTTTTGCGACTTTTGGTAAAAGTTTCCAACAATGTGGCAAGAAGCTGCTTCATTGTGGCCTTGTTGACAATTTTTGTGTAGGCTATTTTTGTGGCACAACAGCAGATTTCAAGGCCAATATATATATATATATATATATGGAGTTGGCTAACAAGGCATTGCCCAGTTGGGCCGTTTTGTTGGCTTTAATTAAAGCATAAGCCAAGTTGCCAAAATGGCCAAAAATATAGCTGGCAAAACAGCACGAGGCGCAGATAACAGCTAATGAAAATCACTTAGTTGAATTGGCCCAGAGAGTGGCAACAAAAACAATAATAAGGCTTGAATGCCAACATCAACTATGTGAAAAGTAAAGTAACGCACAACTAAGAACATCTGAGGGTTGCATTGAGTGTTGAACGGCTGGTCAGGATGGGGAACTGGAGTCATGGGACACGCTTTTAATACAATTAGAAACGCTTAAGTTAAGTGCTTCAGACCCAAGTACGTTGGACAGGGAAGCTGCTACAAACAGGAGGCAGCTTCAGGCAGCAACTGTTACAGGCAACTGACCCAGTTGAGACACACTTTCAGTACATTGGCAAAGGGTTTGGATACTTATGAGATGAGCAAGTGAATGAGAGTAACACAAAGAGACAAAGAGAGAGAGAGAGAGAGAGAGAGAGAGTGTAATATCCATAGACCACCAAAGAGACCTTAAGCTAACTGAGAAATAACAAAATGGGTAAGGAAAAGAAAAAGTCAGGAGAATATAAGAAAGAAAGTAAGGAAAAAAAAACTTATATTAATAATTAAAAGCATAATGAAAAATATTTTATACCCTTCTTTCTTATGATAAACAAATTATATAAGGAGATTTGTATGGAACTTGCCAGAATCAGGCTGAACTTTGTCAATATTAGGTCAGGTCTTTAAGTAAGTCCTTAAGCAAGGATCAATGAGCCTGAAGCTGCAATTCAAATGGTAAAGCGTATGCTACACATAGAAACTAAAGGAAAGTGTATAAATAAATAGAATCAAGAAGAAAAACGGCAAGTGTGTCCATAACGAGGTGGCAAATAATGAAATGAACTGAAACCGGAAAGGGTAAAGGAAATGTGGGAGGTGTTAAAGCTAAAGGAGTGGCCGTTGGGTGGAGCAGGCGCAGGATAAGCAAAATGGACCGGCGGTACAGAGCAAAACAATATTGGCTGCAAATGAAAGCATTTGCGTATAATAAACAAGAGTTGGGGTCATTATCATCAAAGTGAAAGAGAGAAAGAGTGAAAGAGATTAAGAGATAGAGTGAGAGAAAGAGACAGAGACAGAGAGAGAGAGAGAGATGGAGAGTCAGAGAGCAAAGTAATAGACAATTGTGCACCTTTAGCTTATGCATTACATTTACACGCTAATGAGATGATAGTCAAGCCCCAAACGCAGCTCGCAGCTCGCACCTCTCAACACAACAAAGCTGACACCTTTAACTATTCAGCGCCTTCCATTAATGTGCCATGCCCCCCCACCCCCCATCCCCCCTCTGCGCACGAACTATGCCTTTGCGTTTAGCGTTCGCCTCCAACTCCTATCAACTACAGCGCTAGGAACGTCTGCAGCTGGCGTCGTGTTAATTGAAAATTAATGGCGCGATGGCAAAAACTAAACATGAAAATTCGCTGACGTTGGCACAGTAAAATGGCCGCCAGGTGGCGCTAGTAACGCGTGCAGTGAGTTATGTATTTGACAGGCGACGACGATGGTGTGTTGTTGTTGAGAGTTGTGTGTGCCTGTATGGAGGGAGAGTCCAAAGTAATAGGGTGAGGCTATGTCGATGGCAGGCAATAGGTGGCGCTGCTTCGTATAGCCAACAAAATGCGTATAGTATAAAGCAAATTAACATTTCCATAATTAAATATTAAAGGTGACGTACCAGGCTGTGGGTGTAGGCTCTAGGTGTGGGTTCTATGAAGTCAGCCCAATCTGTAGTAAGCATAAGCAGAGTCCGTGGCAGTGGCAGAGGCAGCCAGCATGGGTGTGGCATTTTGTGTAGGGGGAAATGTGCGTTATGTTTTAGACGTCGCGATAAAATTTGGCAATTAATCACAATTAAAAACTGGGCAAGAGTTTTGGTATATCACAGCATCCAAAAGGTGCATGCGTCATGTGGGCGTTACCCTGGACACTTTGGGCGTGGCTGTAGCAGATGCCATAGCTCTGGTAATGGCGACAAGTTTAATACTTTGCTTTCCCTAAGGGGCAAGGCAGAGCAAGAGACCAAATTAAAATAAATATGCCAAAAAATAAAGGGGTTAAATGTGGATGGGAGTTAAAGTAAAAAGTAACTAAGAAAACAATGATGAGGTGTGGGTGGTGGTGAGGGGGGAAGGGGGGAGGGGGGGGTGTAAAGGAGAAGTGGAATGGAGATTTGGATAACTTGGCGAATTGAGTGCTGCCAGCCAGTAGTATGAAAGGAAATTAAAGGAAATTAAAGAATAAAAAAATGATGAAGACTGCGCAAAAGCAAGTGAAACAAGCGCAAGTAAAGTCAATTTGAGAATAAAGCAAACAAAAGAAAGAAAAAACCTAAAGAAACCCAAAAAAAAAGAAGAGAATGCTAAGCGCGCAGATTTAATAAATGAAAATTTGTATAAAAAAAAAATAATAAAAAAATAGTTTTTTTTTTTCGCTTTGCAGGGAAGAAATGATAATTAATAAGAGTAGTAAAACAAGAGATCCAAAGCAGTTAAGGGTTATAAAGATGGCCAAAACTATTGCTTAACTAACTTAAAAGTTTCAGCAAAGAAATAACTTTAATACTTTTGGTTTGTAGTACAAACAGTTAACTGTAACATTAATCAGCTAAAAGTTAATCAAAGTAAATTCAGTCAAGCTTTAACTAACTTGTTTAAAAGGATATAGCCAAATATTCTGTAAAAATTTCATACAAAATTGTTGGTCAAGTGGCAAATTTATAAAACAAAAATCATATAAGATTTTCATTGAGTGTTTATCTGTGTGTGTGTGTGTGTGTGTGTGTGTGTGTGTGTGTGTGTGTGTATGTCGCAAACTACTTAACACACTGTTTACTTGGGCCAATGAGGGGCGCGTCCGGCTATTGCAAATTGTATTCAAGCCAAATTTGATTGCCAAATGAGTGGAATGAGTTGTTGCTTTGAGTGGGTGTTTTGGGAGTGGTTGGGTTGATGGTACAATGAAGCCCACAAATAGTAGCGTTACTTAACATTTGAGTAGCAAACAAACACACATGCACAACTAGACAAATATGGTTGATACGCACACACACACACACACACACACACACAGAGAGGGAGATAAACACAAGCAAATCTAAAGGCAAAAGGCGCCAAGTAAAACTTATACAAATAAGTGTGTAAGTGTGTCTAAGTGTGTGTGTGTGTGTGTGTGTGTTTGTACATATATAAAAATTTATATACATGTGTGTGTTTGTGTATATGTGTGCGTGCGGCAATAAATGTCTCCTGCGGCTAGTGGCAACAACGAAAAGTTGCCGCTTAAGTGATACAAAATGCAAATACGCCAGTGCCAAAGTCAGAGATGGAATTGGGAGTTGCTTGTTGCTTGTTGTTGTTGTTGTTGCAGAGGGATGTTTGTTTGTTAGTAGAAATGAAGTATGAATAGAATAGAATGATGAAGGGAGCAATGTGGGAAAGTAGGAAAGTAGAGAAGGCAACCAAAGCAAAGATACTGCGAGTAAAGTCACTTGACGAGCTTCCGGCTTAAGTTTATTTGCACGATTCGACGACCCGCAGCACAGCACATGTGATATCCACTCGTCGATTGTTGTTCTACATACTTTACGTTCTATATATATATATATATATATATATATATATGTATACGTCTAATCCAAAAGAGCGTCAAGCATCAAACCACTTGCTGAGAGACTGTAAAAGTGGCGTCCATGTGACTGATATGTGGCATTGGCATTCGGCTTAAGATGAAATGTAAACATAATGCAGGCGATTGAAAGTTAAGTTTTTGCTTGCCAGCCATGCCTATAGCACCCCCCCCCCCAAAAAAAAAAGAAAATATGAAAATCTTGCTCCATTGTCACATTGTTAAATTATGCGTGGCAAAAGGCGACGAAATTTGCTTCTTCCTTCTGTTTATTGTTGCTGTCGCCAGTTTTTGTTATTGTTTGTTATAGCTGTTGTTGTTGCTACTGTTATTGTTGTTGTAGTCATTTTACTGTTTGTTTGTTTGTCTGCCATGGCAGTTTGTCAGCTCGTAAAATAAAAAATCAAAAATATCAAAAACTCATTTGCATGACTGCAACAACGAATCAAATTCACTACTCAAATTTCTAGCCTAAGGGCTGACAAGGTCCTTTGAAAGGTTCCCATTCGCAATGCTCGTTCTCATCATCGCTTTTTGGTCACGTCACACAGACATCTCATATTTGACACATATGCCATGTGCCACATTCACTCGTCAGTCACTCATACATTGATGACACTCTGACAGTCGATCCTAAATATAACAAAACATTTCTATTTTTACAGCCTCACGCAGTTTCATATCCATTTGTAAATTTTGCAATTGTCTCATTTAAAACTCAACAACAGACTGATAAACCATTGAATGATGTAAATCTATGATGTATGGGAATGTATGGAATGTAAATACTTATACGGGATGTAGGAGATATAGAGGTATGGATGTGATTTAATATAGGGCAAAAGGACGTTGATTGTTAAAAAGCTTATGCGCAACAACGTTAAAGGGTTAAATTATTAAATGATGTAAAGGACATTCCTTCTTCGGGCATAAAGAGGAATGCTAGGAATGTAAGGGATGTAAGAGATATAAGATATGTAAGATATGTAAGGGATGTAAAGCGATCGTTGATCATCAGCTTAAAAGTTAACAAAGTGATTGCAATCATTACGTATAAAAAGGATGTAAGAAATCTAGGGGCATATATGACATCTGAATTGATGTAAATGGATGTACGGAATGTAAAGAAATTAAAGTGTTACGTGGTGTGTATTGGATGTAAACGGATGTAAGGAACTAAAACGATACAAGAAATTTAAGAAATGTATGGATGTAAAGGGATGTAAGAGTATGCAAATAGATGTAAAGTATGTAATGCAATATATGAATAAAGAGATAAAATATAAAGGTATGTATGAAAAATATATGCGGGATAATAGGGAATGTAAATGGATTTAAGCGATGTATAAGGTATGTTAAAGTATGTAAGGCGATGAAAGGATTATAAAGGAAAGTTAAGGATTTTAGAGGCAAGTAGAGGAATGAATGGGAATGTAAGGAAAATTAGCACCAATAAGGGATATAATGGATGTAAATAGATGTAACAAGTATGACAGCTCTAATCAAGTGTACCCGACTATGAGAGTCCCATTGCTACATACAGTCATATGCACACAAATACACACACTTATATAAAATTCTATATATCTTTAATTAGCCCCCCAACCCCCCAACCCCCCAACCACCCTATAACACAATAAGTTAATAGTGAAAAACTACAATGTTCTTTATTCGATGTTAAAAAAATGCACAACGTAGATCAAGAATGACCTAAATAATAAGTGCTCAAAAAAGAAATTTGACCTATTGAAAATTGTGCTTAAAATTCGCTTTTTTCATTGCGCTTTTTTCAGCGAAGGAAATTTAAAAATCTAAAATAAATTCGTACAGCGTATAAAAATAAGGAATCTTTATTCCAAGTACCGAATAAAGGAAAAAAAAAATAAAAAATAAAAAAAATATAAACAAATAAAAAAAAAAATAAATAAAAAAAAACCGACTACAGGAACCCAATAATAATAAGTAGGCTGCCTTTCAACGTCTTTCACAATATGATATCATTATATATAATAGTTGGCTGTGAAAAATTATTAGCTTAGGTATAGGTAGAAAGTTAGAATAATTTTTCATTCCTCTCTGAGCAACGCTCGGGGTAGGGGTCAGTTTGTCTCCAATTCTCTAAATTTAATTCCATTTGGTAAGTGTAAAATTATTTCCTAAATCATCGAATATACAACAAATTTTTATTTTACAGCATGTGAGGCACACGTAAAAATGGAATTGATGGACGAAACAGGAGCCGAGGAGTGCGCTACTCGATAGCAAAGTCCGTCCAGAGAAGGAATCTGGTTAACACAGAGAACGAGACAAGCAACAAAGCAACAAAGCAACAAAGACAGACAATAGTACAAGGGTACGTTTTAAGTGCTCTACTCAGAATAGACCGGACCTCCAAAGAAACATATATACGAACATATTAGCTATAAAATAGCATCCAACAGGTTGAGGTAAATATCATCTTTCCGACTTCCTTTACCAAATTTATATATTTCATATTTATTTATCTTATTTATTTTTTCAGTATTTGCTAGTGATAAAAACAACACAACAGAGACAGAGCACAAAAATTACAGATCCTGCTAGCATATTCCAGAAGCGCCAACAAGAGCATAAAATCGATGAAGAGGAGAGGAGAAAAAGCAAAGAAAAAATGATAATGACGAACAAATTGATATATATCCGTAATCACATTTTTGGGCTTTAACAAATTTCGATATTTTTTTGGCCATTTAAATAGTTATTTTTAACTGAGGATAAAATTAAAGAGATCAAATTAAAGAGATGTGGAATAAAATTAAATGTAAATGTAAATGTAAATATTAAAAGAAAGAAAGACAAATAAATAAAAAATTAAAAAATTAAACTATTTTTTGTATTAAAATTTAACCCAAAATCCCCGCAGAAACTTTACCATATATATTGCACTTCTTTGTTCTATAAGCAATAGCCTAAAACACCAGCTTAAGCCACCATCTATTTATTCGCTCTTTTGGCACACTTTAGTATCTCATACCACTAACATCAGTTTGAGCCTTTTGCCTTCAATTTAAGCTGAAGATGGTTTCCTTACAGCAACTGTTATATAAATTATAAATTTTAAATAATACATAAATAATGTTAAGTATATAAAACGTATATATAAATAAAATTGAAAAAAAAAACTTTCTAGGCAGTTTATTTCGAGATTAAATGTCGTAAATTAGGATTGATTGGCAGCCTTTAACTTTAAGACAGATTTCTGGAACAGCTTTCAGTAAGCAAATGAGATATATGGGACATAACAATGTCCTTCTGCACATGTTGTGCTTAGGGTATGGCTGAAGTAGGGCTTGTAGGTATTAGGGAGGGGTAGAGCTTAGTTGTAGGCTGTGAAAATGCTTTTCATTGAGCTGCGCAACTCTATTGCAACGCATCTAAATTGCTCCAAGAGGTATTTAATGCCCTCAATCATTTCCAGAGATATCAATTTACAGAAAAAGTCACGTTTCAAGAGCCCACGCAGAACGCAGAATAATAAACATATTATCAATCACTCAAATTGAAGGATTGAAAAAGGGAAATCAAAAATTAAAAATTTAGATTTTTTTAATTTTTTTTTAATAATAAATAACATACATTTACATATAATTTATTTAATTTTCTTTAGTTAATGGCCAAGAAAATATCAAAATGTTTATAGCCGAAAAATGTGATATATATACGAAACACGGCAGGATAATAACATTTCAGGCCCCCTTAGGAATGCTGTGGCTTATATTATCCGATTCTTGCGTTGTATTTATAACTAGTAAATATATTAGAAAATATAAAAATTTGGTAAAGGATGTGCTAGAGGAGATAGATATTTACCTCAAGCTGCTCTAGTGCTAGTTCATGCATCCAATATTCATAGTGTTCATAGTGTTGATGTGTGTGTAAGTTTTGCTATGTTTGCTTCTGTTTTCTATTGTTCAATCTCCATTCATCGTGTCTTCGTGTCTGTATTACATCCTGTAAAATAAACATTTACTGAGTATTCGATTAAGTAAATAATTTTACACTTCTTACCAAAAGTTACGAAAAATCCAAAAATGAGAGAAATGAGCAACACCTTGAAACCTACTCCGAGCGATGCTCAGAGAGGAATGAACATTTTTCTCACTTTCTTACTATACCTAAACGAACCTTATTTTCATAGCCAACTATAATGTATTATCTGATATGGAGACATATATTGTGGAAGACATTAAATGGCAGCCTACTTATCTATTGGGTTCCTGTATTAGGCCTTTGCCTTACAGAGTAGAAAGGGAGCTAATGGAAATGTGGAGAATCGAAAAGTATTTAACAAGTAGAAATAATCATCTTAGCGTAGGGGTCCCTTTGTTTCTTAGCTCTCTAATTATAATTCCATTTGGTAAAAAGTGTAAAATTATTTTCTTGGTCAAATATTCAGTAAATTTTTATTTTAAGTCACGTGAAGAACACACGTATGAATGGGATTGACGAAGCGAAGAAAACTAAATGAAAGCTTCAAAATCTTAAATGGAACTTTAAGATTAAGGTAAATGGCAGGACGAAAATCTAGAAGATTAAATAGAGAATAAATAAAATAAAATTATATTTATTTATTATATTATTCCAAAAAGAAGTAGAACAGGTAAGAAGTCTGCCTACAAACACACAGATACACACACACCTACAGTTCTACATGCAGTTTAAGCTTTTGCGCGAGCTTTTGTACTTAATAATCGTCGGGCTATAAAGATTTATGAAATGTGGTGAAATGTAATGGATGTAAAGAGATGAAAAATACAATTTTACTTTAAACTAAGTTAACAGAATTGCTATTTATATATATATATAAAGGTATACACCTTTAAGCCAGTTAATAATATGGAAGTCACTAGATTAGTTTCAGTTAATGCAGTGTACCGTTCACTCAATGATCCACAAATTTGGTACGGGATTAATAAAGGATCTACGGGACATTTAATTTGTAGTTAAACTTATAACTTAAGTAGTATTAACTTAACTTATAGCCATTATAGAAAGTGTGGCTTGTAACTTAATGGGACACTAAAAGCTCAGGACAATTTTCAAGGAGTGTGGAAAATATTATAGTCTTCGCGTGTTTATTTTTATTTTCATTTTTATCATTTCGCGCATAGGATAAGCATCTTGTAAAGGCACAAAAAAAAACAGCAAAAATAATAGCAACATTCAATATGCGTTAAAGGGAGGTTTTACTGTATTTTATAGCACTTTATATCCGTACATAAATCTTAGATGAATATAATCTTAAAAGTACCTTTGATGCACATCTTTTCGCTATAGATGTGGTGTGGATATAAAAAAAACTCATACGTAAGGATATTATGATATTCAGGATATGCGTCATATATGTGTGAGTAAAAGAAATACTTCAAAAAAGGACAACATTGAATCTTTCAATAGGAGCAAAACCATGAACTGTATGAATGAATGAATGAACTGAAATGAATTGAAATGAAAGGAAACATTTTTACTTGATGTTTTCGTGGTCTTTAGAAACTTTTTACTCTTTTATAAGGATTATGCGGCATATCTTCTAATATTTGAATCCTTACATTCGTTGTGATTCCTTTAGCAATTTTGTGTATTTTCTTTGCTCTAAATGTTCACTCTACTTCTTGGTATTTAACTTACAGTTCATTCTCTCTCTTTCGCCTTTTCTTTTAGTGCTTCTTATTTTCATTTTCCTCAGCTGTTTCGGTTGCCCGGGCAACCCATTACGTGGTATATATTGGCGCTAAAGGAATGTTTTAGCAACGTTAGTCCACCATCTTCCAACACTTCCAACATTTCCAGCTCTCTAACTCCTACTCCAAGCTTGATGTCCACCTTATTTTGGTGCGTTATATGCTTCATTTTCATTCTAAGGCTTAGACCTTGTCTTGACTTCCTCCTACTCTGCACGTCAATTCAATACGTTTAAAAGTTCATTTGCTATTTAGCTTGGTCATTATGTGCCAGCCCAGAACGATGGCTACGATGGCTACGATGGCTACGATGGCTATGATGTTCTACGTTCATCGTTCTTGCTCCCTTTTGGCATCGCACTTCCTTACCCCAATCCCTGCCTCAAACCATTAGCCATAGCCAACCATCTCCTATCCATACCACTTTTACTCCTAGTGCCCCAACCATTGGTAGCCGCTTGTCAGGCCTCTCAGTCAGTGCCTTTGTTGGTTTGGCCATTAAATGGGCACTCAATGTGTTTGTCTAACTTGCCATTTGCGATGATAATAATGTTGTATGGCCGTTACATTGATGTTGCCTGCATGGCTGCTCCGTTACGGCCGAGCAGGCGTACAGCCGGACAGCCGGACAGAGGGACAGCCGGACAGACAGACAAACAGACAGACTGACAGCACAACAACAAAACAAGAATACAACCCAACAACCGGACAACCGGACAATTGGACAACGAATTGTTGTAGCTACTCATTGTTATAACACTCTATTAAAAATAGGGTATTCGAAAACTTTCATCGAACTAAAAATTTAAAATTTATTATTTCCTTTATATAAAGAAAACTTAATTAAGAAAATATTCATGTAATAATATTATAATAAAATAAGAAAAAATTGTCATCGTTTTTAGTGTTTGAAAAATATTTCAAAGAAAATAGAGGAAAATAAACTTAAAGTTTAAACTAAATTTTGAATATTTATTTTATTTGTTTATAAAAAATAATAATTTTTTTGGTTTTATTTCTTTATCTTATTTATTTTTGTAGTTTTATTTATTTTTATTTTATTTTAAAATTTTATTTATCTTTTTTAATTAATTTATTTTTATTTATTTTTAAAATTTTATTTATTTTATTATATTTATATATTTAATTTTTTTTCTATCTCTATTTTATCTATTTTTTATTTTATATTATATTTTATTATTGTATTCATTAATTTTAATTTTTTTTTTATATTTTATTTGGTATTGAATTTTTTTTTTTTTTACTTTTAAGATTTATATAATTATTTATATTATTATTTTTTAAATTTTGCCCATTTTCTTTACTTTTTAAATTTCATTAACTTTATTTATTTTAATATACTTGTTTTCTTTTATTTATTTTTAAAATTTTATTTAATTAATTCAATTTAACTTTTATACAATAAATTTAAATGCTTCAAATTCAAAATTTGTGTTTAAATTAATTAAAATATATTATTAAAAAAGAAATCAAATAAAATGAAGATAAAATAAAATTGGGAAATATAAATAAATAAATATAAATATTAACTAACTTTACAAATCAGATAATTATAAATTTTCAGGACAATATATAAAAAGTTATAAAATATTAATATTTTTTAATTCGGATTTGCTTTATATTTTTTTTTTTTTAATATTAATCAAAGTGTTTTACTTAGGCAATAATAAGTATGTTGTTGAGCTATACATATATATGTTAGATAGAGTATTTAATTTTTGGTTTTTTGAGAAATTTTCTTTATCAATTTTTTCCTTCCCCCTTCCTTTTGTTGCCTTTGTTGTTCTTGTTGCTGTTGTATTGGTTGACTGCTGTCGATGTTGTATTTTCAAATCGTTTTGGCTTGGCGTTTTGATTTCGTTATCAGTTTTTATGTTTATAAGTGCGACACAAACACACACACGCACACAAAAACACAAACACATACATTCACTTGTGTATATACAAACATAGAAGTACACATAAACACATACTATACACAGGCACACACATACAGAAACATACATACACACAGCATATATGTGGTATGTGCGCGTGTTTTGTCTGGGTTTTATTTGTGCGCTGTTTGGTCAATTGGAAAACATTTCGTAGCAGACTTTTTGGCGCCTGTTACGAAAAACGTAGCTCGCCGAGCGGTCGCCAAAGTGACGAAATTTCTGAGCTTGTTCTTGTTGTTGTTGCTGCCAGTTGCTTTAGCTATTGCTATAGCTATAGCTGTTGCTGTCGGCATAATGGCGTCGTTATTATTTTGGCATTAAAAAGAATTAATTCGCTTCAATGGACTCTCAACGTAAATAGATCGTTAGGCAGCGTGCCAAACGTAGCAGTAGTCACTTCCATTGAATACCATCTTTACTGTACTCATACCATCTCATACCATACTTATACAATTACTCTTTCCCCAAATTTGTACACAGCTCTTTATCAATGCACGCTTTACCAGTTTCGTGTTGCCTTTGCTCTTTCACTTTGCCCTGTCACGCAATTGTGTTGAATTTTTGGCACTCAATATGCAAAAAAGCATCAAAACAAAAAAAAAAAAAAAAAAAAGTGTACAGTTTTTATACACAAACAGACGTAGAGGAACAGTTACTAAACACACACACAGCGGTGCTCTGAAGTGACCCTCAAACAACAACAAGCACTTGACCAGGATTCGGTTTGTGTATGTGCGTAAGTCAGCACTTGAAGCCATTTATTGTTACTACATATTGGTCATGCTCTGGCTGTCTCTTTTTTACAATACCTCTGTCTCTTTTTTACACAATACTATATAGATTAGGTATTGAAGGTTTACACTTTTATTGATAATACTTTAGCTTCCTTAAGCATTTGATAGCCTCAGCAATGCTGAATGCTCCAAAGCTGATTGCTATTTTATAATAAAAATTTATATATAGCTTAATTTTGTAAGAAATAGTTGTTGTTTAATATTTTTAGTATTTTTGCAACATATGAAATATTGTTTAAAAGTCATTAAGAAAACTTTTCTCATTGTTTGTTTTGTTTAAAATATTAAGTTACCTTTTAATTACTTTCATATCCGTTTGCCTAATTCCTTTGCTATACATAATTTATGGCTAACTGCGTAAGGCAACTTGCAAAGTTGTTTGTGTCAATTTGAGGCAGCAAAATCAATATAGTTATCTATATATACATATATTTATTATTTGACATATGATATTTGCGTATAGAAAGAATTGATGCTTACTAATTGCAATTTAATTCTTTTGAAAATATTGCATGATATTTAAATGCAAAACACAAAGCATGTTAATTATCATAATAACAACAATAATAATAATAATAACAGTAATAATATATCTATATATATATATATTTAATATTAATATTGAAATTAAGTAGGACCTGAGTTGAATTTCATTATGCTTTGAATGAGTCAAGTTCTACGGGTCAACGGAAGCAATCGAAATGCAATTGAAAATTTGTTATGCTTCGGGGTTAAGCACAATTTCAATTTGAATTTCATACAAATATTTGGATTGTTTCCAATGCAACAAACACTAACACACACATACCCATATATATGAGTATATTCTATATAATATATATATGTATTGATACTGTTATTTAATACATACAAATATATCTATAGAAGCTGTCACTGCGTAACTAATGGATACAAATCTCTACTACATATTGTCAGTGCATTGACATTTTCAAACAATCCAATCTTTGGCTAACAATTTATACCATATCACAACTATTTACAAAAATACATATATATATGCATATATGTATGTATACATATGTAAATAAATGTAAATAAATATATATGCATATATATATATATATATATATATATATATAGAAATTGTGTGCACTTTGTGTTATTTCCATGCATTTTATAGTATATTTCTTATTTTTGAATTTCAAATTTGAAATTCCCCCAAAAACCAACTAAAAAGGTAATACACACAGACAGTTACCAACATATATATATATATATATATATATATTTGTAGGTGTCTGTATATATGTATGTGATATTCAAGGCATAATTGGCTTTGTGTTATAAATTTATTAGTAAACATTGGCTTAACAATGATAGATAAGTTTTGAGTCTGTGGCAGTTTAATGTAGCTTAATTATTTGAATTATTTTTGAGTTATTTTGCATAACACTAATATACCACACCTTATAGTAGTTGTTGTTGTTCTCATTGTTGTTATTATTTAAATCTTAAACAAAGTTATTTTAGTTAAACAATTTGACTTCATATAAAGGACAAATTGAAATCTTTAAGCACTTCACGATTGCAGTTAATTTCATTTGTAACTTCTATAATTTTCCTTAGCTTTTAGTTAATTTTTAATTAGTTCTATTAACTTCTCAATATAAATATGTTTAGGCTTAAGAGCTTAGTATTTTTTCGTTGCTTGAAATTTGCAAAAGTTGCATAAAGTTTACGGTTGTACCTGATTAATATCTTTATATTAAATTAAATTTGATATTTATATAAACTAAATCTAATAATAATATCAATTTAGAGAAAAAAAGAAATCAGAATATATATTATAGTAGGCTGTGAAAAATTATTACCTTAGGTATAGTTAAAAAATCAGAATAAATTTTCATTCCTCTCTGAGCATCGCTCGGGGTAGGGGTCAGCTTGTCTCCAATTCTCTAAATTTAATTCCATTTGGTAAGTGTAAAATTATTTCCTAAATCGAATTCACAACAAATTTTTATTTTACAGCATGTGAGGCACACGTAAAAATGGAATTGATGGACGAAACAGGAGCCGAGGAGTGCGCTACTCGCTAGCAAGGTCCGTCCAGAGAAGGAATCTGGTTAACACAGAGAACGAGACAAGCAACAAAGCAACAAACACAGACAATAGTACAAGGGTACGTTTTAAGTGCTCTAACACGAATAAGCCAGTACTCCGCAGATATAGCATTGAAATTAACATAGTCGTTACGAACATTGTAGGTATAAAATACAATCCAGCAGGTTGAGGTAAATATCCATCACCTTTCCGACTTCCTTTACCAAAATTTCATTTTTATTTTATTTTTTCAGTATTTGCTAGTGATAAAAACAACACAACAGAGACAACTAAACACATTCCAGAAGCGCTAGCAAGAGCATAAAATCGATGAAAAGAAGAGAAGTAAAGAAAAAACGATTAAGACGAACAAATTGTATATCGGTAGTCACATCCTTAGGCTTTTAACCAATTTTGATATTTTCTTGGCCATTAACATTATCAACTGGGGAAAACTGAAAATCAAATTTAAGAGATTTAAAAAAATTAAATGTAAATGTAGTGTATTAAAAGAAAGGAAGAAGTATAAATAAAAAAGATAAAAATTAAACTATTTTTTGTATTCAAATTTAGCCCAAAATCCCCTCAAAAACTTTACCATATATGTTCTTCTTTACTCTATAAGCCATAGCCTAAAACATCAGCTTAAGCCACCATCTATTTATTACCTCTTTTGGCACACTTTAGTATCTGATACCATAAACATCCCTTTGGGCTTTTTGACTTTAATTTAAGCTCAAGATTGCACCGATATGATAGTGCAGAATATCAGAATATATATAATAGTAGGCTGTGAAAATGATTAGCTTAGGTTAGGTATAGTTAGAAGTTGAGCAACGCTAGGAGTATACACTTAGTTTTGCTTAAATTTATACTATATCTGTTTGTTATTTCTTTTATTTAAATTCTATTTGGTAATAAGTGTAAAATTATTATCTCAGTCAAGTACAAAACAAGTTTTTGTATAACAGTAGAGCAAGAGACAAAAAAAATCATACGCCAGGAGCACTCGTATCGGAGAAGGTTCCAAATATGGCAAGCTCTAACACGGAAGGGTACCAGGTACTACGGTTAAAGGGTACTGATAAAACACTACCAAATGCGCCACTTTAAGCGTTAAGAAATCGAAAGAAAAGAACAGAAATAAATAAAACCTTCCCCAGAGGTTATAAGGACCTCCATTTATAAAGCTAAAAACTATTCTATTTGAATTTACACTATTTGTTTCTTAAGAAGCAAGGTATGGACGGGTACGGATACAATGATAACAATGGCAAAAGGACGAAAACAAAAGAAATAGTTATTAAAGCACAAAAAAATCCTATGAAAGGTTTCAAAATACCATAACATTATACAATTTTCCACCGATGGTTATAAGGAACTCATTTATGACGCTTTTTTTTAATTTTTTACATTTCTAAATTTTCTTGTTCTGATTTCATTTGGTAATAAGGGTAAAATTATTTTCCCAATCGCATAAACATATAATTTTTATTTTACAGAACGTGTAGAAGAAACGTGGAAATGGAAGGGAGCCTCGTACAAGAGGAAATCGGGTAGAATCCGAGAACTAAGGCGTACGGACGGAGAACTAAATGAAAGCCTGGCAATTGATACGTAATACCATTTTCCCGATGGTAGAGATACATTAATATAATTAATGAATTTAATTAATTAAAAAATACAATACAATGAATACCCATCGCGATTAGGACTTCTCTTAACAAATTGTAACATTCTTGGCCATTTGTCTTTAATCAAGGCAAACAGCAGGACGAAAATGCAGAAGATCAAATAAAGAATTATTTAAATTATTATATTTATTTATTATTTTATTCCAAAAGGAAGTAAGAAAATGTAGGAACTAATATTTACTGCTATTGATTTCACTTATATTTATTATATATTATTACAAAAGGAAGTTGAACATCTAGGAAATCTGCCTACAAACAGCACATACACCCAAATACACACACATACACACAGTTCTACATGCACTTTGTGAGCGATACTTTAAGTTGAATAACTTCCGTGTTTTTTATCCAATATTAACAATATTTAAAATGTAGATTAAAAATAGTATATTATTTATGTGTACCAAAAAGAAACCGGTTAAAAATTGTTCTTAATCGTTTTTTTTCGTACTGCGGTGGTCAGGGGAAGATTTTTAAAAATCTAATACATATTCGTATAACGTATGAACATAACGAATCCAGATTTATGGTTGCTCTAGCTCTTATAGTCTCTGAGAAAGAGGCCTTCATGCAGATGGACGGACGTACAGACAGACGACTAGTGGCAGGTAGTCGTCCTGATCAAGAATATATATACTTTATGGGGTCTCAGATGATTACTTCTACCTGTTAGCTCACTTACCTTCTTTCAAAACGCAAAGTGGCTAAACATTTAAACGACTGTAGACGAATTACCCCAACTAAAAAACCCCAATAGATTAGTAGGCTGCTTTTTAATGTCTTCCACAATAGGATATCAAAATATATATTATAGTTGGCTGTGAAAAATTATTAGCTTAGGTATAGTTAGAAAGTTAGAATAATTTTTCATTCCTCTCTGAGCAACGCTCGGGGTAGGGGTCAGTTTGTCTCCAATTCTCTAAATTTAATTCCATTTGGTAAGTGTAAAATTATTTCCTAAATCGAATTCTTAACAAATTTTTATTTTACAGCATGTGAGGCACACGTAAAAATGGAATTGATGGACGAAACAGGAGCCGAGGAGTGCGCTACTCGATAGCAAAGTCCGTCCAGAGAAGGAATCTGGTTAACACAGAGAACGAGACAAGCAACAAAGCAACAAAGACAGACAATAGTACAAGGGTACGTTTTAAGTGCTCTACTCAGAATAGACCGGACCTCCAAAGAAACATATATACGAACATATTAGCTATAAAATAGCATTCAACAGGTTGAGGTAAATATCATCATCTTTCCGACTTCCTTTACCAAATTTATATATTTCATATTTATTTATCTTATTTATTTTTTCAGTATTTGCTAGTGATAAAAACAACACAACAGAGACAGAGCACAAAAATTACAGATCCTGCTAGCATATTCCAGAAGCGCCAACAAGAGCATAGAATCGATGAAGAGGAGAGGAGAAAAAGCAAAGAAAAAATGATAATGACGAACAAATTGATATATATCCGTAATCACATTTTTGGGCTTTAACAAATTTCGATATTTTCTTGGCCATTTAAATAGTTATTTTTAACTGAGGATAAAATTAAAGAGATCAAATTAAAGAGATGTGGAATAAAATTAAATGTAAATGTAAATGTAAATATTAAAAGAAAGAAAGAAAAATAAATAAAAAATTAAAAAATTAAACTATTTTTTGTGTTAAAATTTAGCCCAAAATCCCCGCAGAAACTTTACCATATATATTGCACTTCTTTGCTCGAAAAGCAATAGCCTAAAACACCAGCTTAAGCCACCATCTATTTATTCGCTCTTTTGGCACACTTTAGTATCTCATACCACTAACATCAGTTTGATCCTTTTGCCTTCAATTTAAGCTGAAGATGGTTTCCTTACAGCAACTGTAATATAAATTATAAATTTTAAATAATACATAAAATATGTTAAGTATATAAAACGTATATATAAATAAAATTTAAAAAAAAAACTTTCTAGGCAGTTTATTTCGAGATTAAATGTCGTAAATTAGGATTGATTGGCAGCCTTTAACTTTAAGACAGATTTCTGGAACAGCTTTCAGTAAGCAAATGAGATATATGGGACATAACAATGTCCTTCTGCACATGTTGTGCTTAGGGTGTCACTGAAGTAGGGCTTGTTGGTATTAGGGATATGCATATGTTGTTGGTATTAGGGATTATGCATACTAACTTTCGTTGTGTATAGACGTACTTTTGTGCTCTTCATATTTAATATTTAATTATTGTGTTTTTGAATTATATTAATATTGAATATTTTATAACTAATCTAATTTGAATAAATTAACTTAGTTTCGTTCCGTGTTGGTGCTATTTAACGTGCTTATCTATTATTTTCTTTTTGTGACTAATATTTTATTTGTGCTTGTGCTTCAATTGTCTCTCTATATTTTGTTTTTGTTTTCTGTGCTGTGGTAAGTTTTATTTATTTCGGTACTTTTTCATTGCTCTTTGTGCATATTCACCTTACTTTATTGGTGTTGTAGGCGCTCTCTCATTTACTAGTTGTTGTTAGTGTGATCTGTTTACACTTTCGGCAGCTGTAGAGATAATCTTCCGTTAGCTAGCTTAATTTTTGTTTCATACATACTAAGTGTGCCGGTTACACAAGCAGAATTAAAGACCTGATTAGTAATAAGTCCGGTCTTAGGTGGTGTTGTGAGTCTTGTCGCGAAGCTGAAATGAACTTTCAAAAGTTCATGAGGCAGACAAGGCGAGGTTTTAATACCCTAAGAGCAGCCTTTACTAAGTTGCATGGGGATTTTAAAAATTTGTATGATAATTTTAATAATTTAAAATTATCATACCAATCGTCTGAGCCGACGATAGATATACCTTGTTCTTCTGGCTCCAATGCTATGTCCGTTATCACCAGCAGCTGTGGTGAATAATAATTCAGTACAGTTGATGAGTTTTTGTTCCCCAATTCCCACCGAAAATAATACTAATGTGGATAACTCCAATAGTGTTAGTATGACTCCACATGACTCCACCTCAAACGGTGAAATTACCTCCTGAGGCTAACACTTCCGTTAAGCCCCTGTCTGTTGTTCCGTATAGGAAGCAAATTTTCGTATCCAGGCTATCGCCCGATACTTCGATTGATAATGTAAACTCTTACATCCAATCGAATTTGAAATTGTCCGATTTAGATTTTAAAAAATTAAATATTTCGGTGAGAAACTTTGATTTTAATTATACCAGGGAAATATCCTCTTTTAAAATTAGTATCTCAGCTGATACTTTTAACACAGTTTGTTGCAAAAGTTTCTGGCCCAATGATCTAGTTATAAAAGAGTTTATTCCCAAAAACCGAAATCGGCCTCCAATTGTACTGCCACGAAATGCTAATGGCGTTTCATCTTCTCTATCTTCAAAAAACTAATAACATCCCTTCTTATTACTTACCAAAATGTTAGAGGTCTAAGATCTACAACCACTAACTTACTTGAATTTAGTTCCTCTGTTATTAAAGGATTTCGGAATAATATGCAGACTGATGTTATTTACACGGATTTCAGTAAGGCTTTTGACTCCGTAAATCACTCTCTCTTCATTACTAAGTTGAGTTTGATTGGATTTCCTCAAGACCTTCTTAACTGGTTCGACGATTACCTTGGATCGCGAATACAACGCGTAATGTTTAAATCATCATTATCTAAGTCCGTATATGTTTCATCTGGTGTCCCCCAGGGCAGTCATCTAGGTGCGTTACTTTTTAATCTTTTTAGCCCCTTTGCCTTTTTATAAAAAAAGAGCAAAGCGGAGCTATTGGAAATGTGCAAAATCCAAAAGTATGTAACACATAGAAATAATCATCGGAGACCCCATAAAGTACATATATTCTGAATCAGGACGACAAGACGAGTTCATCTAGCCCTGTCCGTCTGTCTGTCTGTCCGTCTGTCCGTCTGACCGTCTGACCGTCTGTCCGTCTGTCCGTCTGTATGAACGCCTGTTTCTCAGAGACTATAAGAGCTAGAGCAACCAAACTTGAAATCTAGATTCGTTATGTTCGTAGGTTATACGAGTTTGTTTTTGATTTTTGTATTTCCTCCCCTGACCCCCGCAAATCGAAAAAAACGATTATTAAGCACAATTTTCAACCGATCAAATTTATTTTTGGCACACATCATAATTAGACCATTCTTGATCGATATTGTAAATCTGGGTAAGATTGATAAAAAATCTCGGAAGTTATAGATCATCAAAAGTGGCGTTATGGGCCCCGGGGGGGTAATGTAGTGCGCGCAAAATAAGAGCTAGAGCAATGAAATTTGGAACGTAGATTTGTTATGTTCGTACGCTATACAAGTTTGTTTTTGATTTTTAAATTTCCTCCCCTGACCCCCGCAAATCGAAAAAAACGATTATAAGGTACAATTTTTAACCGATAAGATTTATTTTTCACACACATATTAAGTAGACCATTCTTCATCTACTTTGTGAGTTTTGTTAAAATTTAACAATAAACACGGAAGTTATACTACATTAAGTACCGCGATATAGAGCGTGGGGGGTTAAAAGGTGCGAGCAATGGCTAAGTACGTGCAGAACTGTGTGTATGTATGAGTATGTGTGTGTATGGCTGTATTTGTAGGCAAAGGGGCTCTCGTAGTCGGGTACACTCGACTACAGACTTCTTACTTGTTATAAATGATCTTCCTCAAGTTTTCTCCAATTGTAACATACTAATGTATGCCGATGATGTGAAGTTATACGTTACTTATAATGACATAATAGTTTCTCATTTATTGCAGTCGGAACTAGACCCATTTTATGTCTGGTGTAAATGTAATTTATTCTTTATTGCTCTAAATGTAAATCTATGTCATTTTATAGAGGATCACCTCTTATATCTAATTACTCTCTCGGTCAGTATACACTTGACAGATTAGAGAATGTCATGGACTTAGGAATTTTACTTGATCAGAAGTTAAATTTTAATGCCCATGTTGCTCTAACTGTAAATAAGGCTACTCAAACTCTTGGATTCGTGAAAAGATGGTCCAAAGAATTTGATGACCCCTATATAACTAAAATTCTTTATACTGTTCCATTGTCCGACCCATCTTAGAATATGGTTCTTGTGTTTGGTCACCACAATATTCAGTACATCAAGATAAAATTGAGTCTGTACAGAAAAAGTTTCTTCTTTTTGCTCTTCGGGCTTTTAACTGGGCTCCTGGTACGGATCTTCCTTCGTACGCAAGTACACTATTACTAATTAATCTTCCATCCCTTACTAATTACCGTATTATGCTTGGAGTTATGTTCCTACACAAATTGCTTTTAGGATTAGTAGATTCTAGTGTTTTATTAAGTAATATTAATATTCGTGTTCCTTCTAGATTTTCGCGAAACTTTAACCCAATCTTTCTTAACACATGTACCACTAATTACTTATTGCATGAACCTTTTAGGGTACTCTGTTCTGATTATAACAAGCTCTACAGAGTTATCAGTACGGAATTACCTATTAACTAATAATAATTAACATCGTTACTAATACTGATGATCTAATTGGGTTTTTCTGGCTTTTCCCAAAACTGTGCAACAAATGTTGGATCATTTTTAATTCAATTTTAATACTCCCAGCTTAAGACTTAAAACTTAAAACTTAAATTAAAATTTAAAATTTAAATTTAAATATAATTATATATTTTTAATCTTTAACTTTAATTTTATTTCAATTTTGTACCAAAATTTTTGGTCGACTGCTCATAGTTGACATTAAATAAATAAATAAATAAATAAATAAAGCTTAGTTGAAGGCTGTGAAAAATGCTTTTCATTGAGCTGCGCAACTCTATTGCAACGCATCTAAATTGCTCCAAGAGGTATTTAATGCCCTCAATCATTTCCAGAGATATCAATTTACAGAAAAAAGTCAAGTTTAAAGAGCCCACGCAGAACGCAGAATAATAAACATATTATCAATCAATCAAATTGAAGGATTGAAAAAGGGAAATCAAAAATTAAAAATTTAGATTTTTTTAATTTCTTTTTAATAATAAATAACATATACATTTACATATAATTTATTTAATTTTCTTTAGTTAATAACTATTTTAATTGCCAAGAAAATATCAAAATGTTTATAGCCGAAAAATGTGATATATATACGAAACACGGCAGGATAATAACATTTCAGGCCCCCTTAGGAATGCTGTGGCTTATATTATCCGATTCTTGCGTTGTATTTATAACTAGTAAATATTTTATAGAATATAAAAATTTGGTAAAGGATGTGCTAGAGGAGATAGATATTTACCTCAAGCTGCTCTAGTGCTAGTTCATGCATCCAATATTCATAGTGTTCATAGTGTTGATGTGTGTGTAAGTTTTGCTATGTTTGCTTCTGTTTTCTATTGTTCAATCTCCATTCATCGTGTCTTCGTGTCTGTATTACATCCTGTAAAATAAAAGTTCACTGAGTATTCGATTAAGTAAATAATTTTACACTTACCAAAAGTTACGAAAAATCCAAAAATGAGAGAAATGAGCAACACCTTGAGACCTACTCCGAGTGATGCTCAGAGAGGAATGAACATTTTTCTCACTTTCTTACTATACCTAAACGAACCTTATTTTCATAGCCAACTATAATGTATTATCTGATATCGAGACATATATTGTGGAAGACATTAAAAGGCAGCCTACTTATCTATTGGGTTCCTGTATTAGGCCTTTGCCTTACAGAGTAGAAAGGGAGCTAATGGAAATGTGCGAAATCGAAAAGTTTGACTGGCCATCGTCCAGCTCAGATCTCAATCCTATTGAGAACTTATGGAACGATATGATTAACATTGTAGCTCAACAAAACATCTCTAGTTTAGACATGATCTACGTTGTAAGGGAGTTTGGGAGTATATTGGTAAAAAGGTGCAGGACTGTGATATCATCAGAAAGTCGTCGGTGTAGTGCCATTATATATGGGGTCTCAGATCCATTAGCTCCCTTTCTACCTTTTATCAATAGGCAATGGTGGCCACCCGACTACAGGAACCCAATAATAATAAGTAGGCTGCCTTTCAACGTCTTTCACAATAGGATGTCTAAATATACAATAGTTGGCTGTGAAAAATTATTAGCTTAGGTATAGTTAGAAAGTTAGAATAATTTTTCATTCCTCTCTGAGCATCGCTCGGGGTAGGGGTCAGTTTGTCTCCAATTCTCTAAATTTAATTCCATTTGGTAAGTGTAAAATTATTTCCTAAATCGAATATACAACAAACTTTTATTTTACAGCATGTGAGGCACACGTAAAAATGGAATTGATGGACGAAACAGGAGCCGAGGAGTGCGCTACTCGATAGCAAAGTCCGTCCAGAGAAGGAATCTGGTTAACACAGAGAACGAGACAAGCAACAAAGCAACAAAGCAACAAAGACAGACAATAGTACAAGGGTACGTTTTAAGTGCTCTACTCAGAATAGACCGGACCTCCAAAGAAACATATATACGAACATATTAGCTATAAAATAGCATCCAACAGGTTGAGGTAAATATCATCTTTCCGACTTCCTTTACCAAATTTATATATTTCATATTTATTTATCTTATTTATTTTTTCAGTATTTGCTAGTGATAAAAACAACACAACAGAGACAGAGCACAAAAATTACAGATCCTGCTAGCATATTCCAGAAGCGCCAACAAGAGCATAAAATCGATGAAGAGGAGAGGAGAAAAAGCAAAGAAAAAATGATAATGACGAACAAATTGATATATATCCGTAATCACATTTTTGGGCTTTAACAAATTTCGATATTTTCTTGGCCATTTAAATAGTTATTTTTAACTGAGGATAAAATTAAAGAGATCAAATTAAAGAGATGTGGAATAAAATTAAATGTAAATGTAAATGTAAATTACAAATATTAAAAGAAAGAAAGAAAAATAAATAAAAAATTAAAAAAAAAAAACTATATTTTGTATAAAAATGAAATCTGAAATTTGCTTCTGCTCTCTGCAGAAACTTAATCCAATTTGTTGCACTTTTTTGCTCTATAATCCATGGCCTAAAACAGCAGCTTAGGCCACCATCTATTGACTTCATTTACCAGACTTAAGTACCTAATACCAATAATATACCCTTGGGCCTTTACCTTTCTGCACGACGCTTCATTTTGAATAGCTTTAGTGTTTTTTTTTTCAATATTAATGAAATTCCAAACATATGTCAAAATTAGTTTAATAATTATGTGTACTAAAAAAAACTTCGATCTGTTATCAATTGTGCTCGTTAGTCGTTTTTTTCGATTTGCGGTGGTCAGGGGAGGAAATTCAAAAGTCTAAAACAAAATCGAATAGCGTAATAAAGAATCTAGATTTCAAATTGGATGCTGTACCTCTTATAGGGAATTCATATAGACAGACGGATGGACATACATAGGGTATAATAATTAACGTATTATTATATTTTTATTTAATGCTTGATTTTAATAGCCAAAACTACTCTTAAGTGTGGCCCATATGTTGTCTATAAGAGCTTCAAATTAAGTGGTCAATATTACAAGCAACTTATTTTGTTCGATACTATCGATTAAAAATATCGTTTGCTGTTAGCTAAAGTCTTCTATATATGGTTGAATTCGCTTTTTCAATCCTTCAATTTGAAAGCGAGTTGATAAGTGAATAATAATCTTAGATCATCCAATCCAAATATATATATATTATATTTTTAATATATATATATATTATGTATAGCCGATATCTTGTTGTTATTTTGTATCAGATTTGAGTTCAAGTAAAAATCAAAATAGTTTTCAAACTATTTAAGTAGCTTCAGTAGAAGTTCAAGTTTGGTTGACTTTATATTGTGTCTCTTACTATTACCTCGCTCTTTGCTCTTTCTCTCTCACTCACTCATTCATTCTCTTTCACTCTGTTTTGCAAATTGCAAACGATAAGCAACAACAACAACAACAACAACAACACCAACACAAAACAGCAACAATTGTAAGTTGAAGTTGGATACATTTTTGCGCTTGTCAGCATTTTGAGTAGCAATTTTGTTGCACTTTCAACTCGTAACCAATGTCACGCCCATACGCCCACACTGTCACACACACACACACACACACACACACACATATATATATATACATCCATTATATAGACGTTGTGCTGCATATGGCACACTTTGAGAAATGCGTTGCCAACCAACTGATTGCTACTCCAATTGCAACAGTTGCTGATGTTGAAATTGCTGCTGTTGCTTGCCACTGTTCATGCTTGGCACTTTACTGGGGAAATACGTTTGATGTGTTGTCCTCTAAAATGATGAATTGCAACAGCAACAACAGCAACAACAACAACAGCAGCAGCAGTAGCAGCAGCAACTTGCAACAGCAACAACTTCTACCCACATAATAGTTGCTGGAACGTTTTCAGTGATTACAATTACCCAACTGCTGTCGCTGTCATTGGCAATGCCTGCTCCTGGTCCGGGCTTAGTTTCCGGGTTTTTGGGTCTTCGTTTTAGTTGTTGTTAGTTTCCTTTTTCAAAATCATAAATTTGTGCAGCAACAACAACAATAACAGCAACAACAACAGCAGCAACAAAACCGCTTTGCATTTTGTTGTGGCTGTTGAAAAATGTTCAAAAGAGCCACACAGAATCCCTGGCTAATGAACACGACATATACATAGAAATATACACACACACACACACACACACATACACATACATATATGCGTATGCATTAAGGTAGTGTGTGTGTGTGTGTGTGTGTATGTGTGTGGCAGTTTATGGTCCATGCAGCACTCAGTGCATTTGGCAATTATGAAATGCACCCACCGACACACACAAACACACACACAGCTGAAAACATCACACTTACTGTCCGTGTGTGTGTGTGTGTGTGTTTTTATATATATATATATGGCAAGGGGGTGTTTGTTTTTGTGTGTGTTGTGAAGCAAATTTAGAACAAGCGTAAAATTTGCAATTAAATGCCAAAGTAGCATGAAAGGCCACGCCCACAAATGCAGGCGCATAGAAACGGCAATAAGGCAAAAAGAGCAAAATAAAAGTTAAGACGAAATAGCTGAAAGAATAAACAGAGATAGATAGCAAATGTGTGGCAGATAGAGTGTGAGAGAGAAAGAGAGAGAGATTGTAGAGATTTGGATTGTAAGTTGCAACTGAGAGTCTATAATTGAGGTCAGTTGCACTTCAACGTTTTGTGCGTTGTGACATTTTTTGGCGTTACTTAAGCAACAACAACAACAACAGCCACAACAACATTGCAAACAGCAACAGCAACTGCAAGAACAGCAACAACAATGCACAGTGACAACAGCTAGAAAATAAAATGAAAACTTGATGTGGACATTGCGTATACGGCACGTTGGACACGATGCAATAATGCCACGAAATGCATTAAAAGCGACAGCAGCAATAACAACAAAAACAACAACAGGAACAAGAGCAACAACAACAACAGGAACAACAGCAACAACAACAACAGCAACAAAGCGACAAGAAAATGACAGAAGGTTTCGATTATATAAAGCCAGCCAAATGGGCGGATATGTGAATCAGTTTGGCATTGGTTTTTTGGGGGCGTGGCTGGTGTTGGTTATGTTGACTGTAAAGCTGGTGCAGTGACACAGTCATTCGTTACGTTGACCCCACCAAACGGCATACAACATCAGGGTGCAGCTGTACTAAAGTAAAGGATGTTATTTTGTCTATTTTTCTTATTTTTCTGTGTTTGGGAAGCTTTCTTTGTGTCTGTGTATATATATGTGTGTGTGTGTGTGTGTGTGTGTGTGTGTGTGTTAAAATGCGGGTGTGTGGAAGTTGGTTAAAGATTCACAACATGACAAATGATAAATGGCCAAGGATACGCAATGCGCAATCCAGCAAACAGACAAAAAGAGAGCAGAGCTAGAGAGTACTAGAGAGGGGCGGGGGGGGGGGGGGGAAGGAGAGCTTTAGCTTTCACATATCAAATGTTGTCAGCTACACACTACACTGTTGGGTATTATGAATATTAAATTCATTTGGTTACATACTTCGCCCACAACTGTAACCATTTACAATCCAATTAGAATCGTTATCCTTATGCAAAAAAAAAAGGACATAAAATAAGAAGGCAAAGAAAAAGGGGTGAAAACGAGCTTAAATTGAATCAAGTGCCATGGGGAATAAGTATATTTAGATATTTATAATGCGATTTTAATAAATATATATATATATATATATATATATATAAAGGATACAGCAAGGATCTGTAGTACAACATTTGCAAGGACTCAACTTGTTTGAAGTTGTAGTTTCAATTCATTTGCTAATGGAGGATAAGGAGAGAGAAAAGTTAGCACAATTTTTGTTGCTGATACAAATATCAAATATCTCTCCCTCTCTCTCTTTCTCTATATATATATATATAACTTCCTCTCTCTCTCTCTCTCTCTTGACAATTTCTTCTTATGGTGACATTTATATTTTTGTTTCTTTTTATGGCTATAGTTGCTGTAAGCTTTAAATATTTACAACTGTTTTGCATCCAAATAATAGTAGCACATTTCCAATGCCACGCCCACATATAACTGTCTATAATGGGCGGCAGTGTGGTGTGGAAAATTAATTGATTCAAACAATTCAAACGATTTGCACATTAAAAATCCGATGGCCATCAAATCAAATTGAAATGCCAATGAATGTTCCGTTTGCTTTACTTGTACGCATCCACATCCGCATCCGCATCTGCATCCGCATTCACATCCGCATTGGCATCAACATCCGCAGCCGCTGCCACTGCCACTGCCACAGCCACTGCCACAGCCGCATTCGCATCCGTATCCGTGCTGTGTCCATTTCAATAAAACTCTCGGCATGAATTTAATTTTGATTTTTATTTGTCATTTTTTTTCTCTCTCTCTCTCTTTTTCCTCTCCCTTTCTCTGTCTTTTTTTTTATTATTGGACATTTTGGAACGTTTTAATTGAATTGCAGGCGACCCAAGTTCCGGTTTTATGTTCTACTTTTGCCTGCTGTCTGCTCTCTCTCCCTCTCTCTCTGTCTCTCACACACACACACACACTCACGCCTGATTGCTCTCTTCTGCCTGCTGATTATGCAAATGGCGCCCAATGTAGAGAGCGGGACTAACGGTGCTAATTTTAACGCTAACTAATACCACTACAATTTCAGTTGAGCTCTAGTTCGATCGTTGCATTGACCAATAAGCAAGAGCAATGAAATGACCCCACTAAAGCACACACACACACACACACACACATACACTTAGAGGGTACAGTCAAAAGGAGTCAACAGAGATTCGTTTTGGGCTTTGCCTCTTTCATGTTACTTCAAATTGAACAAGTGCATATAGAAGTTTGTGTGTGGCAACATGTAACCAATATCAAATGCAGCAGCTGCAACTCAATTTTGACTTGACTTAAAGCACACACACACAAACACACATTGTAACATTGTAACATAACCTATACTTGTACAACATACAATTGCTATTCTCTCACCTCTCTCTCTCTCTCTCTCTCTCTCTTTTTGTTTGTCTATTTGCTTTTGTTTGTTTCTGGTATTGCATCTTTAAGTCATTGGCCACTCAACATTGGACTGAAGTGCAGCAGGCTAAGCGCCACTTCAGGGCCACAATTTCAAGCTCCATTTGAGGCAACATTTCAGACTCAATTTAAAGCCACTTCGTTTTGGCCCACTTTGTTGATTTGCTTAATTAAAACCAAACACTTTAAACAGACTTTTAACATATCAAATTACTTTTTTTGCTTTCACAATTTGCTTTCATTTTATTTAACACGAAAGTTGGAGAAATTTTCTATTGAAAATAATAGTTTGTATAACATAAAAAGGAAATTTAATGCTTGTACTTAAAAGAAAAAAATATTAGTTACATGTATTAATTAAAATCAACTAAATCCATTCTATCTATAGAATATTGTGAATTTGGCTTAATTAGAAAGTAAAACGTTGAAATATGATGAATGTTGTTGCATGTGGCATAAATTTAAACACACACACACACATACGCATAGTACAGTTTGTTTTAATTTTACATAATTGTTATCAATTATGCAGCATGTTGCATATAAATTGTACAAATGTTGCACATAACAATCAATCAATCAAACCATCAATCAATCAAACCAAAAATCAATCACATACAATTTTCAACCAATACCAAATTCATTTAAATATCATATATATATATATATATATATATATTTCATATCTATATAGATATATATATATATATATATCAGTCAATATCAGCAGTAATAATAACTCTTTGGTTAGGGCCTCTCTTTAGTCAAGCAAACTCTTATAATCATATACTATTTGAAACTGATTTTCAAAAAATTTTGCTGTTGTTTTAATGCACTTTTTGATTAATGGCAGTAGCTCTCGGGTTTTATGTAATTGCAGCTGCATTTGAGCTGCTCAGCTGTAGTTGAGAGGGGTTGGAAGAGTGGGGAGGGGGAGGGAGGAAAGGGTGTATTCATGATTGAATGCACAAATGGCCGTTGCCTGTGACCAAATGTCAATTTCATTTCGTGGTGTGACACAAATTTTTACTCCAAAAATGTCAACATAAAATGCGATAGTTTTGTGCTGTTCATTTGTTCTATTTGTTGAGTGTGTGCTGAGTGTGTGTGTGTGTGTGTGTGTGTATATATAAGCTATGCTTGTGTGTGTTAATTTGATTTTAATTATGTAACACAGGATGCTGCGCGTAATGTTGCTGTTGCTGTTGCTGTTGCTGTTGGTGTTGCTGTTGCTTTGGCTCGTTTGCTTGTTTGTGGTTAATCAACAGCCCATGGCATTAATATTTTGATTGCCACTGGCCGCACCAACGGCAGCAGTCACCTAAATGCTGCACAGTTTCCCTACAATGCAACTCAATACAACGCAACGTGAGGCAGCCACAAAAATTGACAATTAAAAATAATTTGAAATGCAGACGGCCCAAAAAAAAAAAAAAAAAAAAGCAAAAGCAAAAGGGGCAAGAACATAAAACGTTGCGTTGCCAGCGCATTTTATTTAAATTGCTAGTCAACTGACGCACACACATACACACACAAACACATATTGCTCTTAGCAACAACCACCCACACACACACACACACAGAGAGAGAGAGAGTGAGTGAACATGAAGCGACAGCAATTTAAAATTAGTAAAAGTTAAAGCACAGCAATGGGCACAACAGCAATTGCTGGCTAAAGGGAAAGGGTGAATGTTGAGAAAGAGGAGGGGGGGGGGTGGAGATGGCATGGATGTTGTTTGGGATGAATCAAAGTGGGGTAACTGCCGCAGCTGAGGTTGCGCTTAATGGGAACAGCAGAGGCTGCCCTACAATTAAAAAAAAATGTTCAGATATATATATAAATATATATATATATAGTATATATAGTATATATATATATATATATATATATATGTAGTATATATATAGTGAATGGTTTGCCGTCCGACTGTCGACTGTTGGCTGTCGTCAGTGAAACTCAAAACGTGCAGCTAAACTGCTGCATTTTACGGACAACTTGCCACACTGGTCACATGGTCATGCTACGCTTACAACCTGCTTTACAACCCCACTATTTCCCAACCCCTCCCCCACAGACCGAATCACGCCCCTACCATACACTATCTACACTCTCTATTCATTCACTCATTTCGTTCACTTCACTTCAACCCACTGTGGCACACTTTCAGTTTGCCAAGTGCTGTGCTTGTTCCTGTAGCATTCATGGTTTTGGCCTCTTCTTGCTGCCTCACTGCCTCACTGCCTCACTGGCTCTTTGCCTCTTCCTTCTTCTACTTAAATCGTGTTACTTGTCACATGGCCATCAAGCATCAAGCCATATCTTTATATCCTGCTGCCATGCTACCATTCTCGACCAGCTTTATGGGCCTCTAAGCGTGTGGACGAAGCCGCTTAAGTGGACTGTTAAGGGCTTGTTAATTTTATTGATACTAACGCCTCGATCGAATGTTGCCTTACCATCGAATAGAGGCAAACCAAGTGGAGTAAGTGGAACAAGTGGTGCATCACCACTCAACGTTGACATGCCTGACACATGTTGCAACTAAGCTTTACCCCTCCCTAATACCTACAAGCCCTACTTCAGCCATACCCTAAGCACAACATGTGCAGAAGGACATTGTTATGTCCCATATATCTCATTTGCTTACTGAAAGCTGTTCCAGAAATCTGTCTTAAAGTTAAAGGCTGCCAATCAATCCTAATTTACGACATTTTATCTAGAAAAAAAACTGCCTAGAAAGTTTTTTTTTTAAATTTTATTTATATATACGTTTCATATACTTAACATATTTTATGTATTATTTAAAATTTATAATTTATATAACAGTTGCAAGCAAATTTAAATTTTTTTTAATTTTTTATTTATTTTTCTTTCTTTCTTTTAATATTTACATTTACATTTACATTTACATTTAATTTTATTCCACATCTCTTTAATTTGATCTCTTTAATTTTATCCTCAGTTAAAAATAACTATTTAAATGGCCAAGAAAATATCGAAATTTGTTAAAGCCCAAAAATGTGATTACGGATATATATCAATTTGTTCGTCATTATCTTTTGTTCTTTGCTTTTTCTCCTCTCCTCTTCATCGATTTTATGCTCTTGTTGGCGCTTCTGGAATATGCTAGCAGGATCTGTAATTCTTGTGCTCTGTCTCTGTTGTGTTGTTTTTATCACTAGCAAATACTGAAAAAATAAATAATATAAAATAAATATGAAAATTTGGTAAAGGAAGTCGGAAAGATGATGATATTTACCTCAACCTGTTGAATGCTATTTTATAGCTAATATGTTCGTATATATGTTTCTTTGGAGGTCCGGTCTATTCTGAGTAGAGCACTTAAAACGTACCCTTGTACTATTGTCTGTCTTTGTTGCTTTGTTGCTTGTCTCGTTCTCTGTGTTAACCAGATTCCTTCTCTGGACGGACTTTGCTATCGAGTAGCGCACTCCTCGGCTCCTGTTTCGTCCATCAATTCCATTTTTACGTGTGCCTCACATGCTGTAAAATAAAAATTTGTTGTATATTCGATTTAGGAAATAATTTTACACTTTTTACCAAATGGAATTAAATTTAGAGAATTGGAGACAAGCTGACCCCTACCCCGAGCATTGCTCAGAGAGGAATGAAAAATATTTCTGATTTTCTAACTATACCTAAGCTAATAATTTTTCACAGCCAACTATTATATATTCTGATATCATATTGTGAAAGACGTTGAAAGGCAGCCTACTTATTATTATTGGGTTCCTGCAGTCGGGTGGCCCCCATTGCCTATTGATAAAAGGTAGAAATGGAGCTAAGGGAATTGTGCAAAATTGAAGAGATGTCACAGTGACAATTTTCTGAAGATATATCTTCGCAGATTTTGTTTTAATTAAAGATGTTTGGCTTAGCTACAATATTACTCATATCGTTCCATAAATTCTCAATAGGATTGAGATCTGAGCTGGACGATGGCCAGTCAAACTTTTCGATTTTGCACATTTCCATTAGCTCCCTTTCTACTCTGTAAGGTAAAGGCCTAATACAGGAACCCAATAGATAAGTAGGCTGCCTTTTAATGTCTTCCACAATATATGTCTCGATATCAGATAATACATTATAGTTGGCTATGAAAATAAGGTTCGTTTAGGTATAGTAAGAAAGTGAGAAAAATGTTCATTCCTCTCTGAGCATCGCTCGGAGTAGGTCTCAAGGCGTTGCTCATTTCTCTCATTTTTGGATTTTTCGTAACTTTTGGTAAGAAGTGTAAAATTATTTACTTAATCGAATACTCAGTAAATGTTTATTTTACAGGATGTAACACAGACACGAAGACACGATGAATGGAGATTGAACAATAGAAAACAGAAGCAAACATAGCAAAACTTACACACACATCAACACTATGAACACTATGAATATTGGATGCATGAACTAGCACTAGAGCAGCTTGAGGTAAATATCTATCTCCTCTAGCACATCCTTTACCAAATTTTTATATTTTCTAATATATTTACTAGTTATAAATACAACGCAAGAATCGGATAATATAAGCCACAGCATTCCTAAGGGGGCCTGAAATGTTATTATCCTGCCGTGTTTCGTATATATATCACATTTTTCGGCTATAAACATTTTGATATTTTCTTGGCAATTAAAATAGTTATTATTAACTAAAGAAAATTAAATAAATTATATGTAAATGTATATGTTATTTATTATTAAAAAGAAATTAAAAAAATCTAAATTTTTAATTTTTGATTTCCCTTTTTCAATCCTTCAATTTGAGTGATTGATAATATGTTTATTATTCTGCGTTCTGCGTGGGCTCTTTAAACGTGACTTTTTCTGTAAATTGATATCTCTGGAAATGGAGATGGAGCTAACCAGGACCAGAAACCACCAACGAATAAAGAGGCGCCAACCGAAAGACCTAATGAGCCGGACCCCTAGAGGGAGAGGTCGGAGATGAAGACTGACTTGTGCTAATATTGTGATTATATTGTTAATTGTTAATTATTAATTGTTAATTGTTTATTGTAATACTCGTAATAATGCATAAGTTAACCCACTTGGGTTAGCAGGCGAGCCTTTATTGGCAGAAATAGTGATAAAAAGGTTATAAAGGGGTTGTTGTTACCCCGTAATTAATAATTATTATTGTTCTGTGTTCTGCTTGGGTTATTTTTTTCTGTAAATTGATATCTCTGGAAATGATTGGTGTTTCAAATTACAACTATACTATACTACTCTATATATTTTGATATCCTATATGAAATTATTTTCGTACGCTATATGAGTTTGTATTGGACTTTTGAATATACTCCCCTGACCACAGCAGTACGAAAAAAACGATTATTATTTTAAACCAATGAAATTTATTTTTGGCACACATATTAATTGGACCATTCTTGATCTACATTGCAAATTTCGTTAAGATTGAGCAATGAACACGGAAGTTATACAACATTAAGTATCGCTTCATGGAGCGCAGGGGGCTAAAAGGCGCGCGCAATGGCTAAGTACGTACAGGGCTGTGTGTATGTGTGAGCATTTGTGTGTATAGCTGTATATGTAGACAAAGGGGCTCTCGTAGTAGGGTAAAGTCGAGTACAGACTTCTTACTTGTATTATTTAAATTATTTAATTTCAATGTACTTACCATATTAAAATGAAGTTTTCTTTATCAAAATAAAACTGCTTTGTTTTTTTTTTTTTTTTTGTATTGAGTTTTCATTTTATTTGTTTATTCCAATCGCAGGTTGACGTTATGTCATAGCCATACATATTTTAGTTACCATATTATTATTTAATTTTTTTCTTCAGCTTTTACTGTTCCATACTGGGCTCTGAATCAATCTTATCAATCATTGTGGTTTGGCTATATCTTGGCAATATATTTGGCATACCTTACATACACAGACACACATGCACGTATATGTATATATTTATATATATATATATATATATATATATATATATATATATATATATATGTATATAATGTGTGTATATATCAATTTAATCGTAACTTAAGTTAAATAACAATCACATTTACTTATTCTGTTATTTTTTTATCATTTTTAATTTTTTTTTTTTTGCATTTTTCATTTACCATTTTCTATTTTCATTTGGCTTTCGCTTAAAAAAAAAATATTATAATTGTATGCACTTGCCTAGATTTAGTAGATTTAGTTCTATTTATGGTTAATTACATATATATATATATATATATATATATGCATATATTTATATATATATATATATATATTTATTTATTTTATAAATTTTAATTAATAAATTTTCACTTGTTTTATTTATTTATTTATTAATAATTTTCTTTTGCTTCTCAAGTGCCTTACAAACAAATTGTCAATAAAACAATTAAAACAATGGATTTAACATTTTTCGCCTAACGCGTTCTTTTCTTTTATTCTTAAAAAAAAAAAAATAGACAAAAGAAAAACTTAAAGAAAACTTGTTCATTTCATTTTCTTTGCATTTCTTTTAGTTTTTCTTGCTGTTTCGTTAATTATCGATCCCAGCGTTCATCCTTATAACTTGCCATATCCTTTGAATATTGCATAAAAAATCTCGCGTCACTTGCAGTTCACGCATTTTCCACCTTTCTTTCATTATTTTATATCAACTTTTACTTTTTGCATTTTATTTCATTTTCTTTTTTTTTTTTTTGCAAAGTTTTCCAATTTTTGGTTTTTGTTCTTGTCTTTGTTTTTTTTTTAATTTAATTATTTTTATTAATAAATTGTTCACTTTATGTCTATTTACTTAAAGAGTTCGCTTCGTGTATAATCATTTATATAATGGGCAAATATTTAATTCGCTTTTCCACTAAGTATTCGTGTAATTATTTTCTTAATTATAGTTACTTAGTTACACATAAATACATTCATATATGATTAATTGTTTTGCTGGGATCTCAATGTCCACTTCTTTTTCTTTTTCTTTTTTTTATTTGTGTGTGTTTAGTTTGTTATTTACCAAAGGAATCTATTTGCTAGTTGCTAATTGTTAAAAGATTACACAATTGTTCATGTTCACATATATAGATAAAGTTTCGTATATTGTAAAAATCTGTTTTATTATATTGTAAATTGTGTTTATTATATTTTTTTTTAATTTTTGTTTTCTGTTTTTTTTTCTTTTAATCATTTGCTATGTGTTTATGTAAATTTCGGCACATTGATTACTATTCACTTTAAGTAAATCTAAAACAAAATCGGAGTTAAATTTGTCGCCTTTTGGAACGACATTTCAAATGCGCTGTGATCGCTCTTGAGCTCGGTGTTTGTCTATGGTTCAGGTGAGTTAACTGTGTTACCTTAGTGTCTGTCTAAAGGCAACCTAGCCATCGAATCTACACTAAGTTAACATATCAAATTTGACAACTGTGCTACTTATTGTGGCTGAGTTCAAGGGGTTATTGGAGTTTGTTTCTCTAAACTAACTGTATCTAGAAGGAAACGTATGTAGAAGGGGAAAGAGATTGTTTAATTATTACATTTTAGCTGTGATTATTCAGTAAACTGTAGGTTAATACTACGGTAGCACTTCATGCTATCAATTGCGCATTGCGCTAAATCTGTTGCATACTTTCGTGCGCTTTTCAGCATAGAACTTTGATAATATATATGCCTATAGTAATTCAGTTCACAGGATCGAAAAGGGATAAAAAAAATTTTTTCATAAATTATAAATAAATGCAATTTAAGTCGTAAAAAAATGTTTTTAAATTTAAAACGAAATTTGATACAGTTTTGTGTCAAATGAATTCAATTGCATAAATAATAAATTTGGCTTGGGTTTTCGTTTATGTTTTATGTTTGTATATTTCTTCTGCTGCTTTTACCCTTTAGTGGGTTTCGTTTTTGGCTTATTTGTAGTTTCGTATGTAGAATAGACATTGAAATAGCAATTGGCTAACATTGGGACTCACATGAGGAATCCACTTGCAAATAGACAAACAATTTATTATGATTTATTTTTATCTTCTCCTTCTTTTTTGTTAATTCTTAATCGCTTTCAATTGTTCTTAAATATTATGAATTTTTTTTTTTGATTTTTTTTTCCTTTTTTTCAATATTGGAAAATCAACAAACAGTTAAGTGGAAAAAATTTATTTTTTTTTTTTAACTATTTTTATTTTTATTTTTATAATTTATTTAGTTTTCTTTTGGTTTATGTGTTTCCTTTTGGGTATAAGTTGTATATAATATGCTTCCTATTGCTTAGCCTAGCCTAAACATTTGACACTTTGGGCACAATTTGCCTCCAATGGATACTTTAAAAAATCCTTCGATCGATCTCTTATTATATACGAATAGTATAGAGAGTATCATATATATATGATTCTTAAGAAAAGAGTTTTTTTGTTTGTTTTTTTTTTTTTTTTTTTTGTTTCCTGCTTACCGATCTTAACTGCCATTCACATCGACGGCCACTGGTTGGGAGACTGAATGTATGCCATTGCTGATAATGCCACCGCATAGAGAGGATGATGTTGTGGGTGATGCAGGTGGCGATGCTGGTGGTGTCAATGTTGTTGGCTCCTCGCCAGCTGTACCATTACTTTCGGCGTTTACTGTAACTGTTGGTGGGAGCATTGCATTGGGCACATTCGATGTGGATAATTTGCCCAAATTGTCTGTGCCATTGTCAGTGTCAATGTCAGTGCCAGTGCCAGTGCCATTGCCAAGACCATTACCATTGCTGAGCACTGGAGTTGACTTCGATTCATTTGATTCATTCTCATTCAAGTGGTTTTCGTTGTGCCCGTTGCCATTTTGGGCATCGGTTTGCGGTGGCGGCGGCGGTGGTGGCGGCAATGAATCCAATTGATTCGATTCCATTAGCGTAAAGTCATTGAATGCCTTAATCTCTTCGGTTGATGGTGGTGCTGGTAGACTCATTAAGCTATCATAGCTATTCTCCGGTTCTACAATTAATGGTACCTCAACAACTTTCATTTCAATTGGTTTGCTTTCCTCTTGTTTTTGCTCCGGTTCCTCCGGCTCTTTCTGTTCATCTGCATTTTCAGTCTCAGCGTTGTTGGCTTTAATCTGCACCTCCACAACAGAGTCAACTTCGGGCTCAATCTCAGACTCACCTTCTGGCTCAATCTCTGATTCAAGCTCTGGCTCAATCTCTGTCTCAATCTCTGTCTCAATCTCTGGCTCAATCTCTGGCTCAATCTCTGGCTCAACCACAGGCTCCACCACAAGTTCAGGCTCAGGCTGTGGCTCTGGTTCTGGCTCTGGCTCTGGTTCAGCTTTAGGCTTAATTATTGGCTCAGTTTCATTGGTATTTCCAAAGGCAGATGGTGCCGGCACAAGCGGCTCCTCAGCCAACAGCTGCCCCTTATCCTGGCTCTGCTTTGGTGGCTCTTCTTTAGGCTTCGACTGCATTTCATGATCAATTTTAACGGTTTCAGGGCATATAATCAGCTGAGTGCTAGGCTTAACGGGAGAGCTGCCAGCATATCCAGGCTTCTCGATGACATAGAGCTCCTGATTGCCATAAGAGTATCGTTTGTTCGAGTCACAAGATGATGTAGAGCTGAGATCCGACTGGGATAGACCAGTTTGTGATTTAATGGGATTGTGACCTATAGAAATATCCTCGTCAGCCAGCTGCTCTTCCTCAATCAAGTGCAGACCACCTGTAGCTATGGCTGCTGTTCCAGTTGGCAAAGCATTGGCAAAATCACTGGGTGGTGCATGAATCTGTACCTGTTCATGACTTGGTGGCAATCCGCGTTCATCCAGTGCTGACTGTTTGGTGTTAGTGTCAAAGGGTAATTCAGTGATATCTGCTCCTCCAGCAACTCCACCAGCAGGACTATCGGGTAATTGTTTTGAATCAATGCCACGTGCCACTTCTACAACAAAAACTCCATCCTTATCCGTATGCATTTTCGTCTCGCGAGCATTGCGTGAAATGTCCTGCGAGTGAAGGAAATGAATGAGGAATACTGTACGCCAGCTGGCGACTACATTCAATATGTCTAAGGTATTATATTACAGTTACGGTTACGGTTACGGTTAAGTTTACGTTTACGTTTACGGTTACAGTTACGGTGTGACAGGCAACAACAACAACAACAATAAGAACAACAGGTAAAGAAACAGATTGAGCTGAAGGAGCAGGAAGTGAAAGTGATAGTTGCCACAAGGAGTTGAGAGATAAATTGAGTGGCTGCCATGCGGAAAGTGTCGAAAATTGCATTCACATTTGCATTTGCTTTGCTCGTGGCACATTTACACCTTTCTATCACACACACACACACACACACACACTCACACAGACACTCACACACACACTCACACTCAATACACATACTTAGGAAAAGAGACACAGATGTTGCCGAGGCTAGTCAAGGACTGCCTTGAGCTGTTACATGACAAATAACTGTCACTCGAATTGCACCTGAGGGAATGTGGGTAGTGGGTTGAGTTGTGTTGCATACGGCTGCTTAAGGAAGTGTGTAGACAAGACAAGAGGGCCAAGAGCAAGTCAAGGATCTGCAATAGATGCACCAACAATAACAACAACAACGATAACAACGATAACAACAATAAAGTTGAAGTAATGAGTGTGAATATAGAAGATAAGCTTGAAACAAAACAATCAATCAAATCACAATCGAGACAGATGCAGCTGACATGATATATATAATAGTATATATATATATATATATATATATATATATATATATATAATAGTATATATATATATAATAGTATGAGTTTATGAAACAATTTAATGAAGTGCTAAGTGATAAGATGCGGCTTATCTAAACACAGTTAAAACAGGCAGCAGAACAACAAGATTTATATAAGTAACATACAGAGAAAGACGGAGAGAGAGAAAGAGAGAGAGACAGAAAGAGACAACTATATGCTGATTAAAGAAAACAGACAATAACAATCAATCTATGCTACGACAACATCAATAGGATAAACACACACCAAAAAGAACAACATGAGTTTAACGACAACTACTTCTATATATATATATATATATATATATATATGTATATATATATATATATACACAGAGAAACAGAGAAAGAGAAAGCGAGAATGAGAGAGAAAATAAGATACAGAGAGAAAGATGCAGAAAGAGACACAAACACAGTAATGAACAGCAAATACTTTAAGTGTTTTCTGTTTACACACTGACCCCTATGGGAGACTCAAAGAGATCTACTGGAACCAGCATACTTACTAAGTAAAGTATAATAATGAACTAGTTACAATATGAATTCTATTTAAATAATATATAAAACTTTCAAAAAGCTGTGCTTTAACATTTAAATAACATTTTGCTGCTTCTTTAAGCTAGTTCAGTTTGTAGTACTGAAAAAGAACTACTGGAACCTGTATTTTTGGCTAATAAAGTATAATAAAGAACTAGTTGAAATATGAATTTTATAAAAAACTTTAAACTTTGACATAATATTCTGCTACTTACTAGAACTATTTTCATTTATGGTACTAAAATGGGTACTGAAACTGGTACACATATGAATTTTACCTAAACTTATGTTTAAAGTATATCGAAGACTCAGCTTTCACCTTAATGGAACTAGTTCGATTAATAATACTAAAAAATAAATGTTTGTAAAGCATAAAATTTCAGAATTTATAAGAACTACTAGTTCAAATAGTTCAATTAATTTAACTTATGGAAAGATTAAAATAAGTTGTTCCTAAAAATAAATGATCTTAAAAAGTTATTTTATTGTGACTGAACTACACTTTGATAAAACATTTTGCTGGTTCCATGAACTAGTTCAGGTCATGTTCACCACTGAATCGCAACGGAATAAAATTATTTAACGGATCCCAAAGGGGCTAGTGTGTAGTTTGTGCGATCCTATGGAATTCCAGTGCATTTTGGTAAGGAAGGCAACAATAGGTAGAAGTAGAAGTAGAATAAGATAACAGGCAACAGGTAACAGCTGTTAGTTAACAGCTGTTAATTAACATTTACATACTGACTAGCATCCACTTACATGTCGCTCTTCGGTAACAACAATAAGATGATTATCTTTAAGCGTCATCTTTGTGACGGAGCCACCAAGTCCAATTGCTCCAGCAAATGGTAGATTTTTATTATTGGTTGTCTGTAAGTCTGGACATGTCGCAAATTGAAACTGTATACGTTGCACGTCATTGGACACGGCCAGGGATGTGCAACGCATAAATGCTGCATTTGAATTTGGACTTGAGTTCGGATTAAAAGTTTGATTTAATTCTGATGTTGGCGGCGTTGATGGGTTAATCGAATAGATGGACGACTGTAAATATTAAAGTAGTTTTTTTTTTGTTTTTTGTTTTAGTAGCCAACACACAAGCTAAACATACATACAAACACACACACACACACACACACACACACACATGCAGATCTATACAAACAGCAGCGAAGAAACAAACTAAAGTTGAAGAAAATTTTCAGTTCTGCAGCGTTTAAGCTATTTTGATGCAATTAAATTACGGTCGGAAATTCAGAAATTCAGAAATTTTTTTTGAAAAATTTTTGGCATTGTTCTGTAAAGAGTTCAGGGGCATATATATGGTATACAGAAGGGGGATAAGAGTGGGGCAAGAGTCTATATAGCAATAGAGTAGCTGGCTTCTTTGGTTGTTGTAAGTGTGGCATGGTTTGCCAACAAAACTTTCAGACACTTGACGGCATTTGCCTTTAAAATTTCAATTGAAGTTTCTTTCTATTATGTTTTTGTTTTTTTTTTTTTTTTTTTTGTTGCGTTCCCAACATTCTCTCAACATTTTCTACTATTTACCAACAGCTTGAACATTATGATGTTCAATGTGATTATTATTATAATGGTCATTATCATGTACCTTGGCACTTACCTCATGGTTAAAGCCTTGGCCCTGATCCTGCCCCTGTTCACTGTCATCGCCAGCGGCACCTGAATTCGCATTCTTATTCAGTAAATAACTGCAAATTGAAATGAGATAAAGGTAAAGGATATAAGAATAAGAAAGTGGAAATAAGTATGAGCTTAATGAAAGAGATAGATAAAGAGATAAAGATAGAGATAGATAATAAGTGGAAACAATGTATAAATTAGCAACTGAGTTTGCTTCATTATAATATCTCATGCATTTTAAATGTACACGAAATGTGCGACTGCAGTGTAATAAGTGTTGCCTACTTTCAGGCTAACATATAAACTGTCATCCCAATGCTGCAGTGAAATAATGCAATGCAGCTGTTGTAAAGCCATTAAAGCGTTTCTTTTGAGTGTTAAGTAACTAAACTTAACAGTTTATTGTGCGGCATAAGAAGAGTGGCCATATGCTTAAATGGTCACTCGACATTTGCCCATCTAAAAGAGTCTTCTCTCTGTCTCCTCCCTCTTTCTGTCTTATGAATATAAAATAAGAACTTACACTAATACTATGTTAGTTAGAACTGTATTATACTCAGACGTTAGATGAAATTTCTATAAGTGTTGCATAGAAACACAAAAAAAAAAAAATAAATAAAAGTTTGTTTTATTGTTTTATTCCCTCAAGTTATCCTTAGCTTTTAGTCGTTACATCAACTCTTCACACACTTTGCATCCTTTTTGGTTAGACCTTCACATTTTACTCTCGTTTTTAATGCGTTTCCCTTCTCAAACATTTGTACAAATTGTGACGCAAAAACACACAAATCTACGCATACACAGAACACACATACAACCACACACAGTCACACACACACTCATACAAACACAATCACACACACACACTGAGAACTAATTTTTCGTCTCGACACTTTATTGTGCAATTTCCTTTTACCTTATATGCCGTCATGTGCGTGTGTGTGTGTGTGTGTGTGTGTGTGTGACCACAGCTGGCATTTCAAAAATACAACAAATAAAGAAAGGAAAAGAAAGAAAGCACAAAAAAAATAAAAATTGTAAGGCAAAAATATATTTCCGTTGCGCATTTGTCGACACTCATTTTGGGGCATTCGTGTGGCATCTTTTTTTTTTTCTGTGGCAATAGAGCAGCAAACTGGCAACGTTTGCGGTTGCCATTTGACGTTTTATACGTCGAACAGGGCAAACATGCAACATGCGCTGACTTGTTAGCTGTTGCCGCTGCTGCCGTCTTCATCATCCTCGGCACAGTGGGCGCCGCAAATTCAATTTAAATAAAAATAAAAAAAAAAACAATGCAAATAAAATTTATAAAATTTATTTTTTCTATTAATTTCATTATTTGTATTTCTTAAATAAATAAAAAATTAAACAATTAAATTTAATTTAAAATTAAATAATTTTAAATCAAAAAGATAACTTTGTTTTCTTTTTTGTGGTCTGTAAATTTTTATGGCGCATCATTTGCAACTGTTCTTTTCTCAAGCTTTTCCCATATTCAGTTGAAAATTCATATTGACTTTTCCTTTAAAAAGCCTCAAGGCACATTGTTAAAACGGTTTTCTCCATCTCTCTCTTTTGTTGCTTCTTTGAGATGCTTTGAGATTCAAATTTTTTATTATTCACCAAAAAATAAAAAAATATCACACTGAATGTTGCCCCATAGTACACTGTGTGGCAGTTGCTTCTATTTCGTTTCATTTTTGTCATACGCTTAGCTCTCGTTTTGCCAGTGTTGTCTGTGTCGTCGTGGCGACTTCCGCTTCCGGCGTCGACTTTCGACGCGGCGCGTTGATTTGTAGCGCCTTTTTATTTGGGCGGCTTTCAACTTAGCGCCTCTGCTGACTCTTATTCCTATATTGCTACATATATATATGTATATATATTCTTCCCTCGACACACATACACACATACACGCACACCAGTGTCCTTGCCCCTTATTTTGTTTGGCATTTAGTGGCCCGCATATAAAAGGCAGCGGCAACAAATTCCCATTTACGTGGCATGCTCGAGATTTATGTTGCTCTGTTTGGTTTTTGTAGGTGGGAGATGGTGCCAGAAAGGATGTGCGTGCTGACATTGCGTCACAACAGTAACAGCAACAGCAACAGCAACACCACCTTATACCCTGGGCCATCATATGCCAGAGTCCTATCTGAGTCACTGCGGCACTTGGCAAGTCACAGATTTGCTGCCGCTGGCGTGGCGAGAAATAAAATGCCAGAATGAAGCTGATAAATGCGATTTGCCACGCCTCTCATACCAATAACTCCCATGTGTATTACGTATTTATATCTGCTATGCTTATATATATATAAATATATATATATATATATATATAAGTGTGTGTATGTGTGTGTGTATGCTTATGTAAGAGCTTGCGCTAGTCATAGCATGCTTCTTTAGGCGTTGGGCGTAACCAGGTAACCCCTTTGCTTCTATGTGTATTTCACCCTGTATATGTATGTGTGTTTGTGTGTGTGTGTGTGTTGTTGGCTTTACTGGCAAATTGCTTGCAACTGACTGCACACAAGCAGCAGCAACAGCAATGGCAGCAGCTGTTGCTGCCTCTTAACCCAACTCTATGCCGATGCTCCCATAACAGCTTGTTAAAGTAGATAGGTAAGGGGACAGAATATAAGGAGGCATTGGGGCATAGGGATAGCAGTATAAGGATAAGAATAATACTGCCACTTGCCTGCCACATACCCAGCTAGCTCTTGTCCAGTTAAGCAGCTGAAGACGCTTAACCAGGCTCTTTGACAGCAACACACTAAAAGCTCTTATGGATTTAAATTAAAAGATACTTGCCGGCAGCTGATAAGAAAGAGAGAGAGAGGGAGAGAAAGAGAGAGATGGCGGGGGGAAATTAAAAGGAATTAATAAGCCAAAGCACATTCTGACTATACTTTATGGTTGAAGCTGCTAAAGCTACAATTTGATCCAATAGTCCCAAGAGCTGTGCAACTTTTGTAAAGAAATTTCTTGAGAGGATTAATTTGATATTCTTTAAAGGATGTAGTATACACTATAAATCCATGGCATTTATCAGTTGCCACTTATTGACTGATTGTCTAAACAAATAGCGCAAAGTTGAAGCTACCATTTCCCGGCACTCCCCCCCTCTCCCCTCCCTATTTTCTTGGCATACCCCGCACTTTACTTACCGCACGGCACAGTACATGGAAGTCAGCAGACCAGCGGGTAATATGACTATAATCAGGCCCATGGTAACGGCGAAAAGATTAAGAAAACCTGCAAGAACATAAATGGAAATTGAGTTCAAGTCAAGTGTTGCCATACAGTTGGAAAATAAGGAAAGTAGCAACTTACCATCATAATCACCCAAAGGATCCTCGGATAGAGCTGTGGCATTGCCCATGCGTTCCGGCAATTGATTGCTACCATGCAGCAGTGGTGCCATGGCAGATGCACCATTACCAACATCACCATTGTTGCTTGCAGTAAATTTCAAGAGACTTTCGTTGCGTTGTTGCAATGTGGCATTCAATAGCTCCGCGTAAGGCAGCTGGTCACGATGCAGATGACTGAAGGCATGATGGGCTGGCTGTTGATACGATTGATGCTCTTGACGATGTGTTGGACTCTCGAAGGGATAGGAGCCTTCAACACCATCAAACCCACCACCGGCGCCATCATCAATCAAATCTCCGCCATATTGAATAGAGCTTTCGATAACATCTGGATCGTTGCCGTTGCCAATGCTTAGATTGATGCCATTGCTATCGATATCATTGTCATAGATACCTTGAGCTTGTGCCTGACCCTGAACTAGCTCACCGGGCATATAGTCAATCTCTTTTAGCTCAATCTGCGGTGGCAACTCACCAATAACTGGCACACCAATTGCCAGGTCTGGCAACACTGCCGGCTGTATTATAATATCTGCCGTTTGCTGTGAATTGATCGAGTTGAGTGGTTGCATGGTTGAACTTGCACCAGGCGCAATTGGTTGCTGCTCCACTTCTATCACCGATTCACCCACATAGGTGACATCCAATGGCGATGAATTATCGTTGATACCACCATTATTGGGATTGCGTAGTATCTTCATAGCATCCGCAGTATTATGCAGCGGCGATAATATTATATCCTCCTCATAACGTGACGTGGCAGCTGAGTTCGAATGATGCTGTAGCAGTTGCTGTTGATGCTGCTGTTCCATAGCGAAGTTGGCCGGAAAGAATTGTGTTTCCAGTTGATGTTTGCGCTGCTGTTCCAGCGCTGCACTGCTGCTTGTGGGCAAGGATTCACCCACCTTTACCTCCGTATTCGATATATAGAATATGGTATCGGAATCTCGATCGATGTTGGGTGAGCGTGGCATAGGCGGCGGCGGTGGTGGTGGCGGTGGACGCGGCAGGCTATTACCTTCAATATTCTTGGTATCCAGCATAAATAGCTCATCCGTATCTTGTGGCTGTGGTGCACGTATCAGCGGTGTCTGCACCACTCCACCCTCCAGCTGATCCGCATTAACATTCGATTGACTTTCCGTGCTGCTATCGCCGGCGCTGCTATCGATAATCTCTACAACGAGTATCTCATCGCCAGCTGGTTTATTGGGCTTGGTCTCGGTATAGCTGGGCTGACGATAGGAAAACTCCAGATCTTCGCTCTCATTGCCAAATGCCTCCGAGACATTAATATGTATCTCAATGGCTGCCGGCTCCGGTTTACCCAGACTGGCAGCTGCCGATTGTGTGGAGACATCTGCACGATCTACAACATACTGTGTGAAACGTTCCTGCGCCACTGGTGAGCTGGGTGGTTTGGTGGTGCCTTGTGCCGTCTCTGCCAATGCCAATGGATAATAGCCTTGGCTATCACGGAAATTGGTTGATGCCACTATGGAATCCACCGTTGAATCATATACTTCAATTTGTATATCAGATATTTTGGATTCGGTGCGCGGTGGTGCAGCCAACACCGCTGAACCACTTGCACTTATTTCTGCTGCCATTATTGGTAAACGTGTGGTGCTCGAATGTTGCTCTGGCACCTGGAAAACTGTTGTCGATAGCATCGATTGTCCAGCTATTGCCGGACGCATTGTGGTTGTTCCTGTTCCCATTGCTGTCGCGGCACCATTGCTACGTTCACCACTGGACTCAATATTCGATTCAAGCAAAGCTGTTGGCGCCAATATCTCCACAATGCGACCCTCTCGCAGCTGCGTCTCAATGGTATCCACCACTGGCTGATGGCTAACTGCTTGTGGTTTCTTCAGCGGATGCACCACCTTAAAAGTTTTCTCACCCATGAAAATGGGACCCAAGTAGCCATTGGGTATGGGCAAGAGACTACTGCTGCTGCTGCTACTAGGTGCAGCTGTTGCTGTTGTTGTGGTAGATGTTGCTGTTGTTGTTGGTGTTGTTGTGGTAGTTGTTGCAATTGTTGTTGGCATACGTTCCACATCCGTTTCAATTGTGGTTTTAGCTGTTACTGTTGGTATTGCTGCTGGTTCTGCTGCAACTGCTGGCTTGGTTGTCAGTGAATAATGCTCCTGTTGCAACTGTTTCTTTTTGGTTACTTTGCGTCCATCGTGTCCACTGTGTATTGGTGTTGCTGCTGTTATTTCCAAGTCCAGCAGCTGCATAACCGATTCCATTGGCTCCAAGGCTCTTAAATGTAATGAATTGCTGCTGGCTTCCATGGGCAACACAGTTGTGTTGCTGCTGTTCAGTTTATGTGTCAAGTGGATGGTATCATTAACACCAGCAATTGTTTTTATTAATTTTATTTTATCCTTTGCAATTGTTGTTGTTGCTTCTGCTGCTGTTGCTGTTGTAGTTGTTGCTGCTGTTGTGGTTTCAATGCTTGATTGCAGCTGTTGCTGTTGCTGCTTTGGCATTGCATTCAAAGTTGATGGCTGAGTGCCTAGGCCAGACGGCAAATGTTGTTGTGCAATTGCTGCAGTTGCAGTTGCAGTGGCATCTGCAACAATGGCAGCCATTGTTGGCGCTGCTCGTGCCTGCCCATTGCTGTTGGCCAACAGCAACACCTGTAGCAATATTAACCACAAAGTGACAACAGCTTGCCTGTAACCCTTACAGGATCTGCCTGTGGCTCTGCCCATATTGTTGCTGTTGTTGCGGTTGTTGCTGCTGAATATTTTGATTATGTTTACTACTCTATGCTCACTCTCTCTCTCTCTCTCTCTCTCCCTCTCTCCCCTCCTCCTCTCGCTCTCTTTGCTTTATGCTGTAGCTCGTTTACTTTTGCTGCTTTTTATTGTTGTTTTGTTATGTAAATTTAGTTTTGATTTTGCTTTGCTGCTGTTGCAAAAATTTGTTGCTGTTGTTTCTGTTGTTGCCTTTGGCACTTAATTTCCCCTTTTGCACTCTATGTTGCTGTTGCTGTTGCTATTACTGTTGCTGTTGGCACTTGATATTGTCGTGTAGCACTTCAGGCTGCTCGGCATCTTCGTCATCATCTTCATCAGCATCCTCAGCAGTCCCCGCAGCCGTCGCAGTAATCGCTGCTTTCATTCATTCATTCAACTTCTCAATAAGCCACACGCTGTTGTTGCTGCTGTTGTTGTTGCTGTTGTTGCTGTTGTAGCTGCTGTTGCTGTTGTTTTGCCAGTATCGCTGCTGCCATTTTCTGCGGCTGCAGCGCCGCGGCTCTGCTTTGGATTTTGCTGCTGGTGTTGCGGTTTTTGCTGCTGCTATTGCTGCTGCTGATGTTGCTGCTTGTTGCCGGCGGGCGTCGTTTGCCTTTGTTGGCACACAAATTCAAAGATACAAATAAAAATATATATTTATATATAAAGAAATAAAAAAATATAAGAGAAATAGCGTTGCTGCTTTTAGCACTTAACGCGACGCGTTCTGCGTTCTCCAGCTTCTGTCGTCCTCTCGACGGCCGCTTGAATTTTTATTTTCCTTATTTCTTTGTTGTTTCTTATTTAGCTCTCGCCGTTTCTTTGCTCTTCAATGAGTTCTGCTTGAGTGGAAATAAAATTTAAAATAACGAAATATGCTTCAGCATCAACATAGTTGCTGCTGCTGCTGCTGTTGCTGCCGCTTGCAATGCAATAAAAAGTAATGCAACGACGCGCAAAAGTATGCAATGAAAAAGTGACTAACAACAAGAGGAGAAAAATGAAGCACAACACCAGCCAACATGAACACAACAACAACAATAAGAGGAACAACAAGGGAAAATACAAAACGTAACAACAAAAGAATAAAAGAAAAGGAGAGCAACACAAAAACGAATGAAAAGCATAAAGAATGAACGAAGTTAAAATAACGACCATAAATAATGCTACCACATCCAATTGTTTTCCCTTGAAAAGGAAGACTTGCCATCTTCTTCACCTACCTACCTCTCCCACCTCCCCCCTCCCCCTCGCTCAATACCATGCCATCATTCCTTTTCAATTCCTTCTCGGAAATGTCTTTAAATATTCTCATAAGCATGCAAAGGCAACGCATACAAACTGCTTCCTTTTAATGCAGTAAAAAAATACACTACAAAAAGGATAAAAATAAGTTTAACGAATCAGATCCTTAGCATGAGATAAAAAAAATAACGAAAATAAGAAAAACAAAATACATATAAAAAAATAATAAGAAATAAATATACTAAAAGCTCTCAATAGATTTGAAAGCATTCAATAAAATGCCCTTAAAGAAAGCTTAAATAAAATATTCCTTCTTCACTCGCTCTTTCTCTGTGCCTCTGTCTTATCGGTTTTATCTCTATGCGCTTCCTTTCTATTTATCTCTTTGCCATTGAATATATTTATATATATATAAATTTATTTTACTTTTATCTCTTCACATGATTTGTTTCATCTTTCTTTTATATCATCTTTGATTCTGTTTCATACTTCACTTATTGTATGATTTATCTATTGCATAGCTTATCTTTCTACTATTTGATCTTTTTTCTATTATATTTTTTCTTTTTCTTTCTTTAACTGTCTTCGTCTATTTTGTTTCTATCTTTAATTTATTTTTTCTTTCAATAATTTCATATTTTATCTGTTCTCCTGATTCATATACTTTTATCTTTTGTATGCTCCACATTTCAGCTGTGGCAACTGTATTATATCTTTTATCTAATCTTATCTGTATCATGTTTTCTCTATAATATATGTCTTTTGATTCTATTATTTATATAGTTTCATATAGTCAATGTTTCATCTGTTATCTCAATTATCTATTTTATATATTATTTGATTTATCTTTAATCTGTTCCTATTACATGTTTAATCTTTTCAATACTTCTGTTCCTATTTTATCTACTGTGTACTTAAACTGTATCAAGCTCTATCTGAAATATGTTTCTTCTGAATTTTATCTTTCAGCTGTTGCCGTTTCATATTCTATTTTATTTATAATACTCACATATCAGTTTTCAATTCTATGTTGCTTTTGCTCCTATTTTATCCACTGTGCATCTATCATGTATTTCATTTATCAAAGGTTTCATCTATTATATATTTTATCTGTCATATCATTCAACTTTTCAATATCTTATGTGTTCATCTTTTTCATCTACTCTGCGTTGATGTATGTGCCAGAACTTATGTTTTATCTTATCTATAGATTAGCTATATCTTTTATCTACACATTTCATATATCATATTGCATTATTTTATATAATTTATTTATTATACTTTAAGCTTATTTCACATTTATCTTAATTCAATTTTATTTTCAATCTATACTACGCCTTACTTTATTTTATCTTTATTTCCTTTCAACTTTTTTCTTTTTCTTTTGCAACTTTTTTCTACTTTACAAATAATTCTATGTCTCTTTTCAATCAATTATCTTTAATATATTTTAATATATCTTTGGTTTAAGCTATTTTATCTGGCATCTGCTTAAGTCTTATATTAATTTATCTGTTACTTATATTAAACCAATTTATCTTTAATCTATGAATATTTTAATTTTAATTTAAATAATTTTATTTAAATATTTTCCTTAATAGTCACATAGCCTCAATATATTTTACACTGATTAAGATATATTTATAATTGCAACTATATTTTTGTCATAAGCTCATATTACTTTCTTATCTGCAAGATAACCTCAAAATAAAATCTAATTTACTTTACTTTATCTGAAATTCTTGTAAGTCTCGTACTTAATTTATGCCAGAGTTCTATAACTTTAATAACACAAATAGAATTAGGTTGGACAATTGTGTTTATTGATTTCCTGTAGATTTAATGTCATTGAGTTTATGATAGAAACTGACAGGACAATAGATATGTCACGTATGTGACCAAGGCCAAGGATTAGTCTATTGCCAAGTGCTGTGGAAACTTTTTGGAAATTGTTAAAATTGTTCGTTTTACGTTATTATTGCTTTCTGTCTGTTTCCTGTTGTCTGTTGTCCTTTGTCTTTTGTCTTATGTATTTTGGGTTTAAGGTTTTTGGGTATTGGGTTCTGGGTTCTGGGTTCTGGGTTCTGGGCTCTGGGCTCTGGGTTTTTTGGGTGGCCAAAAACCGAAAATACCATGCAAATTAAATATAAAGTCCACACAAATGATTCGATTTGAACTTCAGGCAAGTGCCCCATGATAGGGCCAAAAAAGGTTGCACGCTCTTAACTCCCTTAACAAGGCAACAAGCAGCATTGAGAGCAAAGAGAGAGAGCAGGGGGCGGGGATAGCAAACTAAAGGCAGGACACAGGCAGCGGCCAGACCTTTCAGCAACCACAAGGAAAAGGTTGCGGTTTAGTGTTTACGATTATTATAGCCAGCTTCAAGTGATTCTCATCATTGCCAAATAAGTTGGCTATCAGTCGCCTTATCAGCACAAACATTACAATACAATACTCCTGCCACTTTTCAACCTAACCACAAAATCAACACCACAAAATCAACTTCAAAGCAACACCAACAACAGCAACAACAATAATAATATTAATGATGAGCTTAAGCTCTACTATGGATTAAATGTAAAGGGATATCTTACCAGTTAACGAAGATATTTTCAACTACTTGCTGGTCAAAGGATTGTAATGTTTGTGGCCAGCAAGGTAATCCAAGGGTCCTTGCAAAGCCTTTAATTCTCTTACGTGTCAATAATAAGCACTTGGCCTTTAATTGTTTCAATTTGCACTATAACAACTATAACAATAACAATAACAATAACAACAATAACAATAAATAGGAATTTAAAAAAAAAAGAAACAATTTTCAATTTGTAATCGGTATTGACCATGGTCAATACACGGGTTAAAATACGCGACACGCCCGGCACTGGCACTTGGTTGGAGTTCAACAAAGACGCGACATAACACAGCGTATTATTAATTCAGTCACAATAAAAACAACAATTCACAATAATAACAACAGCTACAGCAACAACAATTTGCATAACAATAAGGCAAAAATAAACGCGCGCCAAATGTAATATTTAAATTTTAAACGACTTTTTAAGGCAATCAAAAAAAAAATTGAATTTAAATTTATTGCAAGAAAAAATTAATTTATTTTTTTTTTATTAATTTAAAATATAAATTTATTTTAATCTTTTTATTTATTTATTTTTGTCTTCTTGCGGTTGACACGGCGTCGGCGTTTTTATATTTTGCCGTAAATTGTTGTTGCAATTCGAGAGAGAGAGAATGGGATGGAATGTGGTTGAGATGAGTTTGAGTATGAGGAGTATGGAGTATAGAGAGTGTGTTTCGGTGTCTCACGGCTGATTTGTATCTGTCGGTGTCTGTTAATGTAGTTGTCGGTGTATCGGTTGATGTTGCCGCTGCTGCGTCCTTTCACTCCGAAAACCGCACGCAAACTGCGCAAATATTGTAGCATCCTTTGACTAAAAGGACTCGCCGCCTTTAACTATCAGTTCGTCAATTCACAGCTGACGGCTGCGTCGCTGCATCGTCACAAAGCATCGGCGACACTTGCGCAATTGCCATTCGGTTTATGTCTTAGCTAAGCAACTGAGCTGCCAGATACTACAAAAAAAGTAATACCCATACGATAGCTGCGTGAGTTTATGCCATAAAGCACGAAAACAAACCAACTTTTGAAATTTCTTGTGATAAAGAAACATTATTTAGTAAACACTTAATTAAAAAATTGCTATATTGAATTAAAGCTGTTTTATGTAGTATTATTTATTTAGTATTTTTTAAATATTTCAAATTAATATTTAATTAATTAATAAATAATATGTGGTAAATATATTTAAATTATAATAAATATATTTTATTAAGCTCAAAATTATTTTGAAATTTTTTTTTAGAGTTTTAAAGAGTTTATTTAATATACTTTTATTTTATTTAAATTTTTACACAATTTTAAAAGTAATTTAAGTTTTGCTTTTACTTTTTTTTCATTCAATTTTTACTTTGTTATTTAATTTAATTTAGTTAATTTAATTTATTTTATTTAATAAATGTATTTCTTAATAATTATCAATTATATTTTTTGGTGTTTACTTTTTATTTAATTTTTTATTATTTTATTACTCTTGTTTTTTATTTTATAATTTTAAAAGTTTTTAAACATTTTTCTACTTATAATAATATTTCAATATTATTTGAAATAATTTTTATTGAACTCTAATGAATATTTTCATTTTCCACTTATCTGGCAGCGCTGTATCCATATGCTTGTAGAGCTTACGTGCCACTTCCAGTCTACACAGCAAAGACTTAAGCCAGCGGCAGCAGCTGTATGTGTGGTGTAAGCTTGCGTCGGGTGCGTGTCGAGGCTAAGCCTTAACCTTGTGCAATTTATGAATGAAAAAGCTTTAAAAATGCTCATTGAAGCAATTAAAGCAATTAAGAGTTGCCGTTAAAACAAGTTTTCAGTTTGCTTTTACTACTTAAATGTGCTTTTAAACTCTTTTAATCTTGTTATGAATCAACAATACAATTTTCCATTTATTTTATTTTATTATGTAACTGTTAATTTATATTTTTATTTAATTTATTATTTTGTCTTGTTCTTATTATAGGACAACAACTTTCATAACTTTACTTCCTTTATATCATATTTCTCTCTAGCTCTCCTCGACTCTCCCCACCTTGCAGCTCTCTTTAGCAATCAATTTGATTGGAAATGACACCTTCATATGTCGCTGGGCATTATGCGTCTAGTGGCAACTGTCAATGTCAATGAGTTTCATATGATTCCCGTTCGTTTGCCTAATGGCTTCGTATGGTATGGTTTACCTGGTTAAAAGTTATAGCCTTGTTCAGCTGCCATTGTTTTTATGCCACTTTACAACCTGATCCCGGCTTGATCCATTTGATAATGCAACACGCACGTTAATTCCCATAAATAATTCGCCATTGATTATGTAAAGTATTTTGGGTGCTTCTCCTCATTCCATGACGAATATACATGTATATGTGCTGGCAAACAATATTGTGGTTACGCTTGTAATTGTTGCTGTTGTCATTGTTGTTATTACAGTTGTTGCTGTTGTTGCTGCGGTTTTTGTAGTCTACGCTATGGAATTTAAGGCAAAAAGCCTGAGGCGACACTCCCAAACATCAAGCAACTGACGACCGCCAGTGGCAACGTCTCCATCCCATGCCCAATCCCTGGCAGCCGCCAACTCTAGCTCCATTACTCATCTGCGTTGTCTGTCGTTTCGCCTGTCAACTGTTTTGCTTGTTGGCCACATTGACTGTGGCATACAGACACTCAGAGCCAACAATTTGGCAAATGTTGTTGGCAACGCATTTGCACCACCTCCACGCTCCACGATCGTTAACTTGCCAGCTTAATTGAGTTTTTACCTCTTTATTTTCATTTTATTGAAATACCTACACACACACATACACACACACACAAACACACAGACATATGCACAATTACCGAATGACCTCAAAGCGATTCCATTTCATATCATTTGATTTATTTTCTTCTTAATTTTATTTTTGATTTATTTTTTATTATTTTTTTTTGATTTTTTCTCTTTAATTTTTGGCGGAACGATTTCTTTGGCCGCTGCCGTTAGACAGTTCAAGCCATGCGCATGTATATAGCGTAATGAGCCAACTCTCTGCATGCCGTTAAAACACAGCTACACACACACACACACAGACACACAGACATGTGCAAACCCACACGTATGTCTGCACAATAGCTGAAAGAATTTCTATGACAATTTGCCACAGCTTCAGTTGCCACAGCTACGCCTAAAGCTGAGGGCGTAGATGCCAATAGTAGCTTAAGGGCATGGTCATTTATCCCTAAAGTACACTGACAAAAATTGAGACAATGATTTAGACAACAATTTACGGCAGAAGCTGTAGAACAACTGCAACTATTACAGTTTAAGCTAGGCTTAATATAAGGAAAGGTTTGCAATCTTCAGCTTGAAAACAAAAAATAAATTAATAAATAAATAAATAAAATCAAAAAAAAATAAATAAAAAAAAAAATAAAAAATAAAAATAAATTTAAAAAAAATAATTATATGCAAAACAAATAAAATAAATTTAATGAATAATAAGTTTCTGCGGGAATTTTAGTTCGAAATTTTATACAAATAATAGTTTAATTTTTATATTTTTTATTTTTCTTTCTTTCTTTTAATATTTACATTTACATTTACATTTACATTTAATTTTATTCCACATCTCTTTAATTTGATCTCTTTAATTTTATCCTCAGTTAAAAATAACTATTTAAATGGCCAAGAAAATATCGAAATTTGTTAAAGCCCAAAAATGTGATTACGGATATATATCAATTTGTTCGTCATTATCATTTTTTCTTTGCTTTTTCTCCTCTCCTCTTCATCGATTTTATGCTCTTGTTGGCGCTTCTGGAATATGCTAGCAGGATCTGTAATTTTTGTGCTCTGTCTCTGTTGTGTTGTTTTTATCACTAGCAAATACTGAAAAAATAAAATAAATATGAAAATTTGGTAAAGGAAGTCGGAAAGATGATGATATTTACCTCAACCTGTTGGATGCTATTTTATAGCTAATATGTTCGTATATATGTTTCTTTGGAGGTCCGGTCTATTCTGAGTAGAGCACTTAAAACGTACCCTTGTACTATTGTCTGTCTTTGTTGCTTTGTTGCTTGTCTCGTTCTCTGTGTTAACCAGATTCCTTCTCTGGACGGACTTTGCTATCGAGTAGCGCACCCCTCGGCTCCTGTTTCGTCCATCAATTCCATTTTTACGTGTGCCTCACATGCTGTAAAATAAAAATTTGTTGTATATTCGATGATTTAGGAAATAATTTTACACTTTTTACCAAATGGAATTAAATTTAGAGAATTGGAGACAAGCTGACCCCTACCCCGAGCGATGCTCAGAGAGGAATGAAAATTTATTCTGATTTTCTAACTATACCTAAGCTAATAATTTTTCACAGCCTACTATAATATATATTCTGATATCGGAGCATATATTGTGGAAGACATTAAAAGGCAGCCTACTTATCTATTAGATTATAGTATATGTTGGATTTTTGAATTTCCTCCCCTGACCCCGCAGTATGAAACACAAGATTATTAAGCATAATTTTCAACCGGTCAAATCTCTTTTCTGCGAACATAATTAGTAGACCATTCTTTGAGGGAGCTAAATGGCGCGCGCAATAGTTCAAAGTGCGTATAGAACTGTGTATATGTGTGTATATTTGTGTGTGTGTGACTGTATATAGGTAAAGGGGATCTTGTAGTTGGGTATACCCGACTACAGTTTTCTTACTTGTTGAGCTATGCGCCACACACTTGACTTGAGCAACGCGTTGGCCAAGTTAACAACAGCTTGCAATTGCCCGTGTCTCAAATGTCTCTTTCATCTGCTTTGACTGTCATGTGTTCAATGTGGCCAAGCCCCAATGGCGCATGCCTCTTGGCATGCAAAGGCCATATAACTGGCTCTGACGACACATTTGACAACTGGCGTCGATTTATGTGAAAAACAATTTTCCATGTGATTTTCCAAATGAATTTTTTTTTTTCCTGACTGCGCGTGCTTGCCATGCCAAGCAATAAACCGAATCCGTTTTGGCCAAATTCTCAATTGCCCATTCGCCGTTTACTATTCGCCATTTGCTGTTATGCCGCTTGCTGTTATGCCGCTTGCTGTTAGCCACGTTTACCATTCCAGCCATTGGCAATTGCCAATTGAAACCGAAACGGTAAACATGGCCTGCAGTGCCTGTCGATCGATAAGCCTAAAACACAAACACAAACACAAACACAAAAAACAAAAAGAAAACCAAAACAAAAAGTCCGAAACCAAAGTTAAAAAGCTGTTGGAATTATTGCCATTGCCGTTGTCAAGGCTCGTCTATCAGCATTTGTTTAGGCCATGACATAAAGCCGCATCTAAACATTTCTACAACTGGCCAACTCACACATACATACGTCTCTAATGCTGCTCGTAAATATCGCCTTTATCTAACCATAGCACAGATAACCAATCATCCTCGTACTGCCACTAGGTCAACCAACTGCAAGTTGCAGTTTACCAAACCAGTCTCTTCTATACCACTATCTCTCTCCCTCTTTCCTCTCTCTCTCTCTCTCTCTCTCTCTATAATGATCTCTGAAATTATTCCAATTCATTCACAATTATTCCAGGCTCTTCGAAGCTGCTCAAGCTCATGTTTAAGGTTAAACCCGCAGGTGTAAATTGCGAAAGGAAGGAGCTGATTTTTATCTTTATCTTTATCTTTATCTTTATCTTTATCTTTATCTTTATCTTTATCTTTATCTTTATCTTTATCTTTATCTTTATCTTTATCTTTATCTTTATCTTTATCTTTATCTTTATCTTTATCTTTATCTTTATCTTTATCTTTATCTTTATCTTTATCTTTATCTTTATCTTTATCTTTATCTTTATCTTTATCTTTATCTTTATCTTTATCTTTATCTTTATCTTTATCTTTATCTTTATCTTTATCTTTATCTTTATCTTTATCTTTATCTTTATCTTTATCTTTATCTTTATCTTTATCTTTATCTTTATCTTTATCTTTATCTTTATCTTTATCTTTATCTTTATCTTTATCTTTATCTTTATCTTTATCTTTATCTTTATCTTTATCTTTATCTTTATCTTTATCTTTATCTTTATCTTTATCTTTATCTTTATCTTTATCTTTATCTTTATCTTTATCTTTATCCTTATCTTTATCTTAAACTCTAACTATAATTCTTGCACAATGTCTGTCTCTTTTTCATCCACACTCCTTTCCTCTCTATCTTTTCTCTCTCTCTTTCTCGCTCTTTCAAAAACGTGTGAAAATTCAATTCGAATCGTTTCGTTTTTGAGGCATTTAATTTTATGGCACATTTATGGACGAGAGTTTTAAGATTCGAGATAAATTTATGGATTTTGATAAGAAACTTTCGCATTTTTGGGATTTTTGGTAACGCAACAACTGAAACTGATTGTTGCTGTTGTTGCTGTTTGTTGTTGTTTGTTGTCTGTTGTTTGCTGTTGTATTTCAATAAAGTTTATGACTAAGCTTTGAGTTGCCGATAACTCGAACTTCAAGCTGATGACAGCGACAGAGGCGTTAGTCTCAAGATACCGCATGGTATGGGGCGTGGCATTTAGTTAATTTTGCTATGGTTATGGCTATGGCTATGGCTATGACTATTGCTGTTGTTGTTGTTGGTTTTTTGGTTGTTGGTTGATTGAATCATCGCTTAGCATTTCACTTTCATTTCTTGTTTTGATGCTGTTGCTGTTGCTGCTGCTGCTGTCGCTGTTGCGGCTCAATTTCTTTTTCATGGGCAGACGCATTGGGCACATGTGTTGCCACGCCTATCGTTTCACTTTCTTTTGACTCATCCTCATCCTCTTTTTGCGGTTGCTTCTTCTTCGTCTGCTTCATTTCACTGTCTTTTATAAGTTGATTTACGTGGGTGACGATTGCAACATTAACTTGTCCGCTTGCAACATATATATGGAAGCTGTAAATATACGGAAAGAGTTCAGACTCTTTAAGACAATGCCAATGCTCTATGCTGATGTTACTGTTGTTAATATTGCTGTTGGTAATGTTGCTGTTGTTTTTCTACCCAATTTCATCATCTGTTAGTTGTTATGCCGCAACAAAACCCTCCAACAACCTCCTCCCCTCTCTCAGTCAATGGTACATCCATTCATCATACACAATTAATGTGCATTATTGTCACCGAAGCAAAAGATAGTGTGTGAGATAGAGAGAGAGAGAGAGAGAGAAATAGAGAGATATAGAGAGAGGGAGTGAGGGGGTGTAGTGAAAAGAAGAAGGAAACATTAAATTTTGTGTATGTTTTATATTTGTTACAGTAGAAATTGTTAAGTAAATATTTTGTTGGCCGAAAAGCAGAAAGAAAGAAAGGAGAAACAATAACAACAAAAAAAACCTGTCGTGAAATTGAGAAAATTTGTTGTATATTTGCACAGTTGTTGTTGTTGTTGTTGTCGCTGGGCAATGTTTTCGTTTTCATTATGGTTCGAGCTCGCATTGCCAGCGCATGACTCAAAAAAAAAAGAGCAAATAAAAAGGAAAAGAATGAACTGAACGTGACTTTTTGCCTAGAGTAAACGCGACTTATACATACTCTGTAAAACTGAACATGTTTAAACTAACTTAAATACTCCACTCAAGAGTGTAAGAGTTAGTGTTCTAAGGTCCCCTTTCCCTGCCTTTGAGCAAAGACAGCCAAGATTTTGCAGCAAACTTTGAAGTAGTTTCATAGCATTTACCTATTTGAGTCTATTCCAAAAACTTGCAGTGTGTAAAAAGCTGTTTATTATATATAAAATATCTGCTTTATATATCTATATATATATACTATTAGCTATCCTTAATGATCCTTTTAAATGATTTATGCTTTGTTCATTTTTATAGTCTGATTGCAGCACACCCTTTGTATGAGTTTTCGCTATTTGCAGGGTATAAAAAAAAGCAAAGGTTTTTTTTTATTTTTGGCTGGCATTGCCGCATTCGATGGATGCCAAAAAGCGACAGCAACAACAACAACAAACACAAAATTTTAACTTTCTTTCATCCGTGGGCTCAATTCTGGCGACAGTCACGTTCCTTGGCTGCTGCCCTGAATTGTTTCCCGGGTTCAATTGCCGCTTTTGATTGTTGCCAATGTTGCTGTTGTTGTTGTTGTTGCTGTGGTTGTCTTCATTGTTGTTACTTTTATTGTTATTGTTGGGCAGCAAGTGGTCAAGTGGCTAAGTTAAGGCAATGGGCTGCATGCCTGTCCACAGAAATCATAATTTGCTAATAAATTTTCATTTCCATGTCGCGTCGTCATCATCATTGCTATCGTCGACGTCGTCGTTGTCGTCGTCGCCGTCGTTGTTGTTGTCGTTGTCGTTGTCGTTGCTGTTAACATTTTTGTAAAGTGAAAGTTATGCCACACTCTTCTCCGCTTCTTGGCCATCCGCCCAGCGCAACAACATTGCCAAACATTGTGAACAAGGTGCCCAAAGCTTTACACTGGCCAAAGCTTTCAACTGGCCCTTGTCATACATGGACTCTACACCTTTTCTTCTTCTACTACTACTTCTTCTTCTTCTTTAACTTCTACTTTTCCTTTTGCTTATTCAACTTATTTCCTGTCTGCCAATTATAAACAGGTTGCAGGCAAATCGAATGACTTAGGACACAAACTTGCTTTCTGAATGTTAAGCAAGTGCTTATTGAATTTTACTGAATTATATTAAACTATATATATCTTTATTTTTTTCAGATATAGTCAATATATATTATATATAAATATATATCTGTATATATATGTATATATATATAATTATCGATAGATACTTATGCTGCTCTCTTTGAGCTTAGAGCTAGTCTTTAAGGGATTTCGAAGACGAAAGACAACTCAAAGAAAGTTGTATTAAACATTAGAAATATATGAATATTAATGTATTTTTATCAAGTCTAATGTTGGCATTTATATGGATATATATACCTACATTTGGTATATATATACATTTATACTATAATTATACTATATCCCTATGTGAAGTATAATAGTTGTTTCTACATCCAATTGCATCATTTCAAGGCTGTCAATTATCTGTCTAAGTTTGTGTTACTCAATATAGTTACTATATAAAAAGCGGATACCTTGAATAACTCAATCTTAGTTCTAATATCAACTAAATTCTGAGACAACACATGAATCGATCTACACTCAGTTGTATACTAAGTGTTCAAGTTGTATCCTCAGTCGTTTAAGTTCGGTTGAAACCCAATTTCATTTTGTAGAGAATTACATAAAAATCTTATTTAATAGTTCATGACCATTAAGAGACTTTATAATCTACGACTATAACATATACCCTTCCCTGGAATAAAACTCTCCCCAAAGATATACCAACTTTAGGATACACCTTACCCAAATGTAATACCTTATTCTATACTCTATCTAACCCTTAAATATACTACATACGGAGTTATAACTTACTATGATATCCATCTTATTTTGCTATACTTTAGTAAGACTACTAAACCTTAGCTTTATGCTTACTATACCTTCTGCTATAACCTATCTTAGGCTATTTTTTTTTCTCTATAAGAGTACCTTATGCTGAGATAAACTTTATAGTATAGTACCCTTTTTTCTAGATACACCTTTCCCTAAGATATAACTATATATACAACTATATACAACTCAATTTCAGCTAAAGCCTATCCTAAGCTACAACGTATTCAGAGTGATAGGTTAACCCGACTTATAGCTTACCCTACACTGTATTTAACATTGAGTTATACCTATTCCTAAGATATACATACCTAGAGCATACACTCTCTGATAATAATTTATGCTAGATTCCTATTGTACCCAATTTTCCACACCTTAATGAAAACTCTACAGCTCCGACAGATTGTGAACATATTGAAAGATCGAAGCACATCTGAATATTGAATCAAAAACAAATATTGAAGAAGCTTATGTGAATAATAAAGTGACATATATATATATGTGCTGTTTTTAAAAAATTTAATAATTTAAATTGGAATAATAATAGTAATCTATAAGCTATAAATGTTAATCACAATTTCCTAGAGCATTCCAGAAAATTCAAATGAAAATTTTAACTCTTTGATTAACTTTGATTAACTTTCATTGAAATCCTTTTGAAAACAAGTTAATGCTTAAGACTGTTCTCTCTAACTCTCTATAAAGAGTTATATGCAGGTGTTTAATTATATTATATATATTATATTATATATGTGTATATGTGTGTGTGGTTGTGTGTGTGTATAAGATATGTGGTGTTAAAAATTTCACTCTCGTTTTCTGTTTAGAAAACTTGATGAAAGACTTGAATTGAATTGAATTGTTGTTGTTTGTATATGTATGTATTAGTATGTATGTGTGTTTGTGTGTGTGTGTGTATGTGTGTGTGTAAACAAGTTTCTTCTTTACTTCTCTTTAACATTTTAGTTTCACTTTTATTAAGTAATTTCAAAGATGGCTAAACGGCAACCGCAACTGACACTTGTCAATTACAGATAGTCAGATACAAAAAGATACTTAAATACAATAGATATGCGGATACAAAGATATAGCAATATAATACAACAACAATAATAAAAAATAATCACACAAGAATAACAACAATAAGAAGCAGAAGAAAAGCTGATGAGGAAAAAGGCATAAAGCAAATGGCAAATGGTAAGTGGTAAATGGCAAATGAAACAATTAAACATCGTCCACACACATTAAAATAAAAGCAGCTCAAATGCTTCAGCGAACAGCATATTATATTTAAGTGTATATATATATATATATATATATATGTGTATGAGTGTGTGTGTGTGTGTGATAATAATAAGAACAAGCACAACAATTCATGGCTGCACATTTGGCACAAAAAAAAAGAAAAAAAAAGTGCCACAGCAATAAGCGAATAAAACGAATTCATTCAATCAGGGCAACTGGAAGCAGTCTAAGAAGAGTGATCGTTGGTTGGGCGGAGGGGGGGGGGGGGGGGGGGGTAGAGGAGGCCAAATTTATAAAGATAAGAGAGCGTACGAAGAGGGGGACGCTGTGCTTTGGTATTAACATTAAGCGTACGTTTCTAACTGATAAAAATCACAGTATAAATTGACTCAATTTCAGGCCACAGTAAGTTTCTATGTCTCTTTTATCTCCCCCTCTCACTCTCTCTCTCTCTCTCTCTCTCTTTCCCTCTTATACACACAGAGTATATGCCATTCATTGCCGTGACGACTCTCGATTTCCAGCACTTTCTTCTACACGTTGCATATCAACATAATCATCTTGAGTCTTTAATCTAAACTCTTCGATCTGCATTATGTTTTTTCTTCTCTTCATTTTTTTTTGTTTTTTTTTTTGAGTTCTAAGCGAAAGTTTCTTTTGCTTTACCTTTTAACTTTAGACTTTTACCCTTTTGCTATTGCCTGCTCCACACCCTCTCACATTCCCCTCTACAAATTATAATCATTAACACCATCGTTTAATATATAATTTTTTTATTTTTGTTACAATTTTTTCAATTCTTCATTTCAAACATAAAATTTGTCTTGAAATTCTACAATTTTTCTTTATGGTCTAACTGGAAATCTTTATCTTTATTCTTCTGCAGCGTCGCTTCTACAGTTTATTTTAGCCAATTTAATGTTATAGTGCATATTGCAATAGATCTCATATAATTATGAAAAAAAAAAAAAACAAAAACAACAAATGTTATTTTCTCACGCATTTGTCAAGTTGATTTTCCCCTCTTTAAGTTTTTTGTTGTTGTTTTATTTTTCTCTTTTTGTCTCTTCATTTTCATTTTCAATTCTTTTTCTGTTTCAGTTTTAATGAGCGGGTCATCAAGGCGACATTTGGCCATGTCGTAAATTATATTAACTGCATTTCATGTATAGCCATAACTATACACACACACACACACACACACACACACACATAGACATAGACATAAAGATCTCCCGGTATTTGTCACTTACACAACGTTTTCATTTTCATTTTCGCGTTCATTTTCATTTTTCACATGTGTCTTTTATGGCATTTTTAGCTTTTGTTTATTGCTCTTACATTTGCCACATCCCTTCAAATTGGGCATATACATTTTATATACAGATTTGCTATATATATATATATATATAACTATATAGTAATTATATGATCCCAAGGTTAACCAAAATATACGAAAGATTAGCTCAAATTTTGTGGCCATAAATTCTGATTTTAGTCTCAAATTTAACAAACTATTTTATTGATCAACAATATATATAAGATATATATAGCATATAGTATATATATATATATATATATATATATATTCTCAGCTCAGTCTGTTATCTTATAGGGCATTTCTTTAGAGCATCTTCCACATTTTCAACTGAATTTCGGTTATAATTGATATTTTTGAGTGATAACAATTGCTGCTACTTAGTGCAATTGCTGTTGCTTCTGCTGCTGCTGTTGTTGTTGCTGTTGTTGCTGCTGTTGTTGCTACTGTTGTTGCTGCTGTTGTTAATGTTGCTTTTGCTATTGCGCTATTGTTGTCATTGTCCGCTGTTTCCCAGCATTTAAAGTCAAATGTTTAGCAGAGTGAATGAGTGTGAGAGGTAGAAGGGGCAGGGGGCAGCGGCAGCGGCAGCGGCAGCGAGCAATTGGCTTAACTGCGTTTGCAGATGGCAACGAATTGTTAACTGAATTTTCAGTTTTTCTATTTGTTTGTTTGTTTTTGTTTTTCTCTTATGTTTTTATGTGGCGGAAAGTGTTTTTGGCAGCAGGTTTTAAGAATTGACCTTGCGCCCCAAGCTAAAATTTTAGTGCAAAGATTTTCATGGCAGACAAAGCGATGCGGAAATGTGGCAATTGTTTTTGGCTGTTGCATTTGCAGTTGCAGTTGTTGTTGCAGTAGCTGCTGTTGTTATTGTTCCCGCTGTGCTCCTACAGCTGGCTGCATTGGCTGCACTTTCAGGCCAATCGTCACACGTCTCGATTCGCTGACAACTTGCAATCCTCGCAGCAGCAGCAACAACAGCAACAACTAATCATAATTTCAAGCAATTTAGCAACAAGCGACAAGTGTTGTTCCTCATGTTGTTGTTGTTGCTGTTGCTGTTGTTGTTGTTGTTGTGTAGTTGTGCATTGACTTTCTCCCGACCTCGTTTAGTTCGAAGCGATTCCGATTCCGATTCCTAAAATAAATTATTGACACACAAATTTTTGTCGCTGTTGTTGCTGCTGCTGCTGCTGCTGCTGCTGCTACTGTTGTTGTTGTCGCTTGACGTGCGTCTATTGACCCGCAGCAGTAACAACAACAACAACAACGCAACAGTTCCCCAAGACAACAACAAAATAGGTTTTTGTTTTTAGAAACTCTTTTGCCAACGCTGTTGTTTTGTTTTGGCCAGTCCATAATCATAAGGCCCAAGTAGGAAGCAAGCAGAAGCAAAAAAGCAACTCGAAGACTCGCCACACAAAATTTATTTGCATATAGAAACGAAGGTATAGAAGTGCGGCAGTTGTGGTAGTAGGGGGGGGAGTGGGGGGACACGGAACAAAGGTGAAAAGAAAAATAAAAAGATGTGTGAAGCAGAGGGTGGGGGTAGGGGGAGGAATAAATAAAAAGGGGGCTCGGGTCAGTGGGCAATGCGTGGAATGCGTTAATTGCCTGGGCAGTTGGCCAGAAACCAAACAGCACAATAAACAAAACAGTTAGGCTCTAAGCGAGCGAGAGACCAGAGACCTCATCATCAGCAGGTGTTGTCAGTCCAATAATTCACTTAGAAACTTAACGAACCAACAATTCTAGCTAGGCACAACAACCTCATATAAACACGACACACACAGACAGACACACACACACACACACACACACAGATAGGTACAAACACTTGTTACCAACGAAAGTGCTCAAATAAATTGTGCGAAATAAAAAGCCAAAAACAAAAATAAAATTTCTAAATGAAAATTTTTTACGTCCAAATTCAATTATCAAAATGAAAGTTGGCAGTTCCGTACGTAGCTTCAATCGTTCAATGTGCACGTAGTAGGCATCAATAAAATTGTCAAATTGGCAAACTGCACATAAATATATATATATAGTATATATATATATATATATATATATAAGGGCTATGGGGCGTGGCGCACGTGCTTGGCATGGGCAAAACATATTTTTTTTTTGTGTCTCTTGTTGCCAACATTTCGGGTGCGGCAAGTGCGGCCAACGGGCGAAAACGTAAGACTCTGGCAACAAACTTGTATAGAACTTTGTACCTAACCAGCATTGGGGCTATAACTGAAGCTCGGGCTGAGGCTGGAGCTGGTTTCTTAACCAGTTAAATGGTCAACAATGATTAGGGTCAAAGTCAAAGACAAATGTGGTAAGAGGCATCTGTGCAGTTGCCACACAAAGTGTATTTAAATCTCTCTCTTTTTCGCTCCCTCACGTTATTTCACTCTCTGTTTTTATACTTCCTTTTGACAACAAAAATTAAAAATTTAGTTAATTTTTTTTAAACTTTTTTTTTTAATTATAAATAACATTTACATTTACATATAATTTATTTAATTTTCTTTAGTTAATGGCCAAGAAAATATCAAAATGTTTATAGCCGAAAAATGTGATATATATACGAAACACGGCAGGATAATAACATTTCAGGCCCCCTTAGGAATGCTGTGGCTTATATTATCCGATTCTTGCGTTGTTTTTATAACTAGTAAATATTTTATAGAATATACAAATTTGGTAAAGGATGTGCTAGAGGAGATAGATATTTACCTCAAGCTGCTCTAGTGCTAGTTCATGCATCCAATATTCATAGTGTTCATAGTGTTGATGTGTGTGTAAGTTTTGCTATGTTTGCTTCTGTTTTCTATTGTTCAATCTCCATTCATCGTGTCTTCGTGTCTTCGTGTCTGTGTTACATCCTGTAAAATAAAAATTTACTGAGTATTAGATAAAGAAAATAATTTTACACTTCTTACCAAAAGTTACGAAAAATCCAAAAATGAGAGAAATGAGCAACGCCTTGAGACCTACTCCGAGCGATGCTCAGAGAGGAATGAACATTTTTCTCACTTTCTTACTATACCTAAACGAACCTTATTTTCATAGCCAACTATAATGTATTATCTGATATCGAAGTATATATTGTGGAAGACATTAAATGGCAGCCTACTTATCTATTGGGTTCCTGTAGTCGGGTACACTCGTATACAGCCTTTGTATTAGGCCTTTGCCTTACAGAGTAGAAAGGGAGCTAATGGAAATGTGCAAAATCGAAAAGCTATGACTGGCCATCGTCCAGCTCAGATCTCAATCCTATTGAGAATTTATGGAACGATATGAGTAATATTGTAGCTAAGCCAAACATCCTTAATTAAAACAAAATCTGCGAAGATATATCTCAGAAAATTGTCACTGTGACATCTCTTCAATTTTGCACAATTCCCTTAGCTCCATTTCTACCTTTAATCAATAGGCAATGGGGGCCAGCCCAACTTGCATGAACCCAATAATAATAAGTAGGCTGCCTTTTCAACGTCTTTCACAATAGGATATCATTATATATAATAGTTGGCTGTGAAAAATTATTAGCTTAGGTATAGTTAGAAAGTTAGAATAAATTTTCATTCCTCTCTGAGCATCGCTCGGGGTAGGGGTCAGTTTGTCTCCAAGTTCTCTAAATTTAATTCCATTTGGTAAGTGTAAAATTATTTCCTAAATCGAATTCACAACAAATTTTTATTTTACAGCATGTGAGGCACACGTAAAAATGGAATTGATGGACGAAACAGGAGCCGAGGAGTGCGCTACTCGATAGCAAAGTCCGTCCAGAGAAGGAATCTGGTTAACACAGAGAACGAGACAAGCAACAAAGCAACAAAGACAGACAATAGTACAAGGGTACGTTTTAAGTGCTCTACTCAGAATAGACCGGACCTCCAAAGAAACATATATACGAACATATTAGCTATAAAATAGCATCCAACAGGTTGAGGTAAATATCATCATCTTTCCGACTTCCTTTACCAAATTTATATATTTCATATTTACTTATCTTATTTATTTTTTCAGTATTTGCTAGTGATAAAAACAACACAACAGAGACAGAGCACAAAAATTACAGATCCTGCTAGCATATTCCAGAAGCGCCAACAAGAGCATAAAATCGATGAAGAGGAGAGGAGAAAAAGCAAAGAAAAAATGATAATGACGATCAAATTGATATATATCCGTAATCACATTTTTGGGCTTTAACAAATTTCGATATTTTCTTGGCCATTCAAATAGTTATTTTTAACTGAGGATAAAATTAAAGAGATCAAATTAAAGAGAAGTGGAATAAAATTAAATGTAAATGTAAATGTAAATATTAAAAGAAAGAAAGAAAAATAAATAAAAAATTAA